>CM046465.1:9349032-9654032 GCA_025506415.1 Flaveria robusta
ATATCAAACTAACAAACCTCTTAATAATGTGGTTGTTCCTGATCCAAAACTATCGACTATTCAATTTACTTTCACAGGGAATTACATAGATTATATCAAACAATTACCCCTTAATCATTGTATATTTTAAATTACCTTCACATCAATGGATTATCACCAACAATATGAACTTCTTCGTTCTTCGTTTTCTACATATGCTTACACGTGGAGCACTTGTATGTAAAGTGATCGAGTTCACAACATTCATAACACTTCAAGTCAATTTGATTGTTTGAACTAAATCTTAGTGTTCTTTCAGGTCGTTGCTTCCAAATTGTTTTCTTGCTCTTGATTCCTAGCTATCATGCGTTTCTTGCTTCTTCATTGATAAGAAGGTTTTGATCGACGCCTCTTATTGTTCGTTCCTTTTTTCTTGTTCATTAATTCTTGCATTTTGTTCTTTTTTATTATTTGCATCATTGTTGTTTTCTTGCTGCGCTTCGCTCCCCATGCTTTCACAACCCAACGTCGGTAGGTCCCAGAGAGCTGCCTTTGCTTTTGGCGTTCCTTCGTATATTTACGGATTTCACCCCTACACACGAAATTCCACTCTCCTTTGTCTCACTCAAGTAAATTTATTTCGAGAGCATTCTGCCGCTTTTTGGCGACTTTCACTTTCAACCCGATTCACCGCCTACGTGCCCTTTGTTTATTTTTGTAGTCTTGTTTTTTTTTCGTTCTTCTTGTCATTCATTCTTTATTTCTCGCTGAAATTTATATATTTTTTTGCTTATCTTGCTATCTTTCTTATATTTATCTTCTTTCTTTCATTTGTGTTAACAGGGCATATTATGCACTTATCACAATTCAAGTATGATAATGAGTTTCAACAAGATGTTTAAACCATTAATTCAACTACCTAAATGCAAAAAATATGTGCACATGTACCAACTAAACTAAAAAAATATTTAAAATGATAAATCAACTATTTTTAAGCAAATATGAAAAGAGAATGCGATCACCTAATTAAAAAGTCATGGAAAGTCGATAACGATCTCCAAAGTTTGTGTCAACAATCTGTAAAACTCAAGAGAAATGATGTAGAAGAAAACTACTCATGTTACAATTAGCTTAACAAAGAATGTAATCCTCCATCCCCAGTTTAAAGCATTGCATTATAACATCCCGCCCGATAATAGAGTGAACTTGCACAATTTATACAACATAAACAAAATAAGTAACACCTTTTTATCTTAATTTAGGACATAATATTAAAATAGCTTGTGAATCAAAAACACTTTTTTATAATTTAAGACTTCTTGATCTATCAGAAACATCTATCATCACATTTAAATATCTCTTCACCAATTACCTATGATAAGTATACTAAAACATGTTACCCATTTGTTAGAGAGTGATTTCTTTAACTCTCATATGAAACTTAAATTTGTTCTAAGTCAGTCTTTTTGGTTTCGTGGTGAAGGGTTTAGCAGCCAAAGTCTTGTAAGAGAATATTAAAGTTGTAGGCCGCAAGTGAGATGCTTGTGATGTTTGATTATTTCATTAGTATTATGCTTGTATTACTTAAGACATAAGTGTACAAAGCTTTGATGTTACAAGGAAATTGTGTGGTTTACAAATGCCATCATACATGGCTATTTATACTATCTAACCAAGATCTAGAGTATTCTATCTAGAATCATCTAAACTAATAATCTATACATGTAATATAAAACCATCTACGTACGTCTAGACAATTCTAAGAACTTGTCTTGTATTTTCTATGATCCTTTCATGAAGCGTCCTTTTATGAATTGGGTAGATTTGTGAAGGACATTCTAGATCCTTTTGTAGCTTCCATGTTGAACAAGAATTAACATGGTTGTCCTGGAGTCTTTCGAGCAACTTTGATTGCTTCAAAAATATACCTAATCCCTTAGAATTAGGGTGTTACGACCTGATCTTATGCAAATTGTAACATTCTCCCCCATTTATTTCCATCACGTCCTCGTCATGTTTTGTGAATGCCCCACAAGTCATCCTCACTAGTGGTATGATGGAGATAGTTTGGATCCACCAATGTTGATTTTTGGCATATGCATCTCTTAACTAGGCACAACTTCCCAAAGTTTTTGTCATTATAGATAGGACTTAGCTCACAAAGACTAGACTTGGTAGTTAGTTTGATTCAAATGCTTAATACCTGCAACTATTGACAAATAGGCCGATGTTTTGAGCAGTTCCTTCTTCAGCTTGCCAGTTCTTCAATTTGGTCCTTGATCGGCAAAATAAAAACGTAGAGGACTTTTATGAATTTTTCTGTTGTAATACACCACAAAATTATAAATACTTATACATGGACGTGTTCTTTTCAAAAACGACTTAGAGTCGCCACTAAACTCAAATTAAATCAGTATTTCTTATGTTTTGACCGCACCACCAAATTCTAGCTTTCATTTACCTTAAGTAGATCATGTTTAATTGTAATATATCAATGGAAGATTTACCACCTCACATCATGGTTGATGTCCTCTCAAGACTTGAGTCAATACTGCGATCAGGAGACATTTCAGTTGTTTCCATCTCCTCCTTCTAAAGGGAAGTAAATACTGCGATCCACTTCCAATGTTTGGGATTTATAAATGGCTGTTTATGTCAATTTGATACGTACGATTCTGAATTCGCGATATGGTGATGAAGGACTACGGGGTCAAGAAGTCGTGGCATAAAAAGAGGTGGTGATCAAGCAGAGTAGTAACACTGATCTAGGATGGCTGATGGATGAGTAGAGGGCTTTAAGGATGGAACTATTTTGATGGTTTATTATGAAGACTTCTTGTTCAAATATTGTCTACACAGGAAAACATTTGAAGAGATTGATATTTTTGATCGATATTTCAGCGGAATGGCGTATCGTCCTAGCTTTCTTAAACTTCAATGGTTTGAATCAGAAAGAGTTGATGAGTTCTAAAGGAAGTTTAAGAAATCTCGGGCGGTATGTTGTTTTGCTGATTTATTTGTTTTATTGAACCAACAGTTTTGGGGTTGAATCACTTCAAGTTAGTTGTGTCGTTTGTTGATTTAATTGGATTTGTTGATACATATACATGAAACTAAGATTAGATTGACTCTTTTTTCCATCGTTTTTCTCCAAATCTGATTCTTTT
Organism: Flaveria robusta; assembly: GCA_025506415.1. Classification (NCBI taxonomy): domain Eukaryota; kingdom Viridiplantae; phylum Streptophyta; class Magnoliopsida; order Asterales; family Asteraceae; genus Flaveria; species Flaveria robusta. Next base: position 9,352,179 of record CM046465.1, read on the forward strand.
AAGTTTATTTTTACTGCATGAAAGTATTATAAATTTGAAAATATAATAAATTCAGGTTTAGAATATCAAGTTTTATATATAGTCCAGGAGGCATTAATGAGTGAATTTGAGATAAAAACAATGTATTAATCATTTGGAAATTCTTGCATGCTCATTCTGATGGTATACTGAATTAAGGAAGATAGTGGTGGAATCGAAATAGTTGTGGAGATTTGAAAGTTTATGTATATATGCATGGATAATTTTTAAAATTTGGAGATCAAACTTGTAATATGATCAAACCACAGATACTATTTTTGCAATTTTCTCTTATATTTATTATGTGCAAAGTGTATTTTAGTAATTGTATACATAATTTATTCTTTGTAATTGTTAAATCTCTTATTTTTCTCCCCATGATTAAACAAATTAGCAAACTTTTGGGACAATTCATTCAAACAACTTTTTCCATTATTCTTGCTTCTAGATTCATCATTCTTTTGTTGATTCATATCGTTATTCAGCAGAAGTTGATAGCAATTTTATATTGAAGAAGGTGAGTCTTCATTTGTTTATATTGAAACTTTATTCCTCCTCTGCGGAGGGTTAAATATTACTAGCCACCAAAACCCATTGCCCACCACCCACCGTCCGCCACCATCACCAACACCATCAAGTGCCGCAGTCCACCACCACCACAACCACCTGTACACCACCATCAGTTTAGTTTAGTAGTCTATTGACGTTAAAAACAAACATTTTTTTTCTTGCATACTGTAAAGATTTGGTCAATCTATATTTTTCATAGATATCTGTAAATATTATCTGCAAACCGCAAATATTTTACTTTTGAAAAGAAAAACTACACCTAATTAAACGGATTGAGATTTCTATATATAACTGATTTGCAAATATTTAAAAACAAATTTTAAAAACCATTCAATTTTAACGTAATTTATTTAAAAATTAAAAAGAAAACTAAAAACATCAAATATGTTTAATTTAAAAAAAAAATATATATTACACACGAGATACACAAGCTACACCATAATGACATTAATTTTCACAACGATATATGCTGATAAAACTATGATCTATGCGTATTTGGTTATGATTTCAAAATCAGAACTTGTTCTACCCGTATCATTGAAGCAAGATGGGCAGCCTTATAGTGGTATCTGAGCCACGCTCCCTAGTTCGAGTACAAGTGAAAGTGATGATCAGGAGTTTGTGATCAATTTTCATGGGAAGAAGGCAAGTGAATCAGGAAGTATAGACATATCAGAGATTTATAATCGACCAAAGAGAATCAAGATCTCCGAACCAAGTGAAAGCCATGTTGGTGATTCTATGCCGGAAGCAGTGATCGTAATGGTAGCAAAGTCAACGATTAGGGAAAAGGGAAAGGAAAAGTTGTCCCGATGGGCTTATCATCATTTACAATTAACAAGCGTATGAAGTCGGCTTTTTTGATTTTAAAGATTGATTACAAGAAGATACAAAAACCTAAGGAACATGTGGTCATAGATACCAGAAGAAAATGGAAACGTCTAGTGGGTAGACGAAGAAAGATGGATGCTAGAGCGGATCCTATTCCAGAATGGGTTCAACTTCTTAGTTGTCGCCCGCAACATTAGTTTTTGAGAGGGTCATCCTTATCGTCATCTCCATCTCCAGTTTCTCAAACGAATCTATGTAAACGAATATGGTGTTAAATGTTTATTGGAAGACATACATAGATTCAATGAAGCCATGATTAAACCTGACGAGGAAGGACTTTCACTTGTGCAAAGGGTTCTTGCCAACACAAGGTAAAGGATTTTTTTTTTTTTTACCCATTGCGACTAAAGTAGTCGCTATAACCTATTGTGATGAAAGGTAGTCGCAAATGTTTCGTCGCCATTTCTCAATCGTATTAGGTCAAAATTTCTGATGCTATACCTATTGTCGTTATAATATTTCTTCGATTTGTTATTGTAGCAGGTTTGTCGTTAAAAATATTTCTTTGATTTAAAATAATCTTTAACTTATATAATTAATAACTATTGTATGAAACGTGGTTGCTATAGATAATTTTACCCTAGAGAATTCATAACACTAATAATGTCGCAATAGGTAAGATTTTATTTTTTAAGATAACTTTTCACATTTTTTAAATAGTAAATCTACAAATCCAGAACTACAAAACTATAAGTTTTGAACCAAACTCCATTCAATTCTAATATACATAGAAATCAAAATGTTAAGAATTTATATCATATATGCAAATACATTTATTCGAATAAAAATAAACTAACTATTCATAATGATCATTATCGTGATCATATTCTTCATTAGGTTGACATGACGAGTTGGGAAGTTGGGTTTTGGTTAATAATAGTATTTGATTTATTTGTTCGTGCAAAAGCACATTCTTTTTTTGCAATTCCGCTATAGCTTGGTCTTATCTTTGAAGGCGTTCGTTCACTAGTCTATCCTCTTCATCACTAATCACATTAGGGAATACGTCTGAGGTTACGCCTCTTAGCATTTGGCCAATGCCCTAAATCTAAGATCACCAACAACCTAGAGCTTTTTAAAGACACCAAAACTCGTTTACCAACGTCTCATCCCTACCCGACCTCGACAATAACGTATTCTATTTTTCACTATTTTTTTCTAGCTCAAACAATAAATTATATATGCATTAAATACTTTACTAAAATTTGAAAATTGATATAGATAACCAATTAACTTATTTTAAAGGAAAAATATAATTATTGGCATCTCTTCCAATAGCCGAGAGTAATTGACCACTATTTTTCAGAAAACATCCATCTAAACAAATAACTTTTCTGTAGCCGTTGATCCATCCATCTTTGACACCTTTGAAACAAATATAAAAACTACTAAAATAAATATCTCCATTAGCCATCGTATTCATTGCCATTTTCACAGTACTCCCTGGGTTTATTTCCAATATCCCAGCTTGATAATCTAAAAGTCTTGCATAATGTTCTTTCGAGCCACCATCGAACTCATCCAATACCTTCTTTTTTGTCCTGCCACATTGACCAACACTCACCCTACATGAGTATTTTTGCTTGATATCTTCTTGCATTTCCCTTAAACTAATTTTGGGGTTATGAATTATTTGCTTGAAATACCTTTTTGCAATCCAAGTATATGTAACGAGAGACCCCAAACAAAACTTTCTTGAGCATGTATGATTGTCATCTAGAGATTTTATTTGAAAACAATCCTCTCTGGTTATCCTAGAGGCCCAAAGCCTAAATGAACACTTCCATAATTTCTTTTTATTTCCCTCACCATCATATTCGGTTTCTTCTTTCCCACATCTTACTAACAACCTATTATGGTCGTTTATTAGAAAGACTAATGGATAACCATTTGAAACCCCATAGTCAATCAAGCTCTCTTTAAGTTGTGTAGGGCTTTCAAATTTATGTAATACTAATGGATAACTCTTCACAGCGAACAACTAACAAGACAAACATTCAACAAGTGTTCACAGCGGACAGCATCCAAGACACAGCGGATAGCTTATTCAACATCCACAGTGGACGACTTGTCATTCACAGGGGACAGTCTATTATCCACATCGGACGACTTATAGACTTAGGATTATTTATGTAATTTTGTTTTACATAAGGGTATTTTAGTAACTGTACATAGTTTTTTGTATAGGTTATAAATAGCAGTATACCCTAATCTTTTGTAAACTTTTGAACAATTATCAATCAAACAAGCATTTATCATTCAGATCATTCAAACACTAGCAATCACACACAATCACACATACACACACACGGATATTCATATCTTTGATATTGGGTTTCCGGACCATGTTCATAGAGTGTTGAATATATAACAATCTGTTGTTATATTACTAGAGATTTAAAAGATCCTTGGGGAAAACTCATTTTGATCTTGTTCTTATTCGTAAAGTTTAAAACCAAGTCACTGAGTTTTTATCAAATATCATTCCTACTATAGGATTCATCAATTTCCAATCCACAGTAGGATCATAAGAAGGATACACATCATCATGTTTATAATCTTCATCACTACTACTCTCATAATGTTGTTCACTTGCACTCCAATCTTCAACCGAATTGACATCTTCTTCATTATTATCATTATCATGACAAAGTAAACTCAAAAAGGAATCATTGATTGGTTGGTTCACAATAAATATATTTTTTGTGTTCATCTTTTCCTACATAAAAATAAAAAAATAAAATTCATTATAAAACCAAAAAAGTCAATGGTTGTAAGCTTCTGTACTTGTCGAAGCCTTAAGACAAAAAGAATTACAGAATAAAATTCTTAAAACAATCAATAACAATAAAAAAAACTCAAGATGTGAGTTCCGTGTATGAAATCGATAATCACTAATAAATTTCTTGATGACTACACTTACCTTTGTTATGATGCATCTCAAAATACACTATTTTAAACCAAAAAATGATGATGAACATGGAGTAATTATTACCTCTTGTTCACAGTTCTTGTTCTTCTTGTTCGCTTCAATTTTCTTGGTTATAATTGTAAGATCAATTGGGGTGAATAGATTAGAATTTTATCGATATTTTTTTCGAACACATATGTTTCTAAAACTTCATATTAATTTAAATTGTAATTGTTAAATTCAAGTAAATAATTTTTTAAAAAAGGAAAATAGAAAAACCACATAAGCACTTTAACCTGTTAAACAAGTAAAATGTATAAGATTAGCATATTACGGTTATTATCTACAAGTTGAATGATTAAATTGGAACAAAAAAAGTTTGAGTGACTTAATTGGAATAGTTATGAAAGTTGGTTACATTTATATAAAGTTTTCCCTAAATAATAAATAGTAAGAATTTTTAAAATTCAATGACCCAAACCCACATTCAATAAACTTAATACACTTAACCAAATTTTGAAACAGATCAAAATGATCCAAACCCACATGTAATAAACTTAATATATCTAACAAAAAGTTGAAATTGGGCAAAATGAAAGCTATTACGATGAAAAAAGAGAGCAGTGGAAGCAACTGGTTGCAATATCAACTCTAAATGGCGTCGTAAGCATATTTAAAAAATAAAAAAACAGCTCAAAAAGGTTTTTTTTTTTTTTTAAATATTTATCTTACTAGCTCCTATATAAAAAAATAGAAAAAAAATATGTGACGAAATTTCATCGCTATAGATATTTCTTAAAACGTCAATTTTCCCTCTAGCTCGCCAAGAGCTATAGAGACTAAATTTTGTCAATGTAACTCATGAAAAACCCTACATTCTAAAAAAGTAGTAGCCACTATATTTTGTCACGAAAGATGACGTTATAGCGAGTTAGCGACAACTTCATTTTGTCAACAAAATATCGCTGCTAAAAGACTAGTTTCTTTTAGTGTACATGAATTATCATTCAAGAGGGCAAGCCCATGAAAGAAGCAGACAATAATGATTTTGAGTATGAGAAGATCTCGTCAAATAAGTCTTTTTTTTTTTCGGTAAAACAAGGTTGATTTTAGACATTATTATTGTTTCTTTTATTGACGAATTTATTTCTATATGTTGTTTCATGCTCAAGATCACACAAGAACAAAGGGAATTTTTATGTTTTAACTTGTTCACATTATAAAAAATAAATTATAGACATCTTAAATTGGATAAAAACCTAACTAATACCACTACTCCACGAAATCTAAGACATGCTGATTACCGGCTAACTACTAAAACTAATTTTGTTGCAAACTTTAAACAAAACATGACTCAAATACTCGACTTGTGACCCGACTTGACCCATGAAGATTATCCCAATATTAAATCAACTCTATCCCAGCATTCGACATTGAAGTTTGCGATTAGAAGCAAGGTTGGTTTAATCGTGCGATGTAGATAGCCATTTGTTTGCTATAGTGTTTAAAGGATGTTTGAATAATCACATGACCGAATAATAACACAATGTAAGTCACCAAATATAATTAACTCAACAAATCCATTCATATCAAGAGATGATAACAGCCTTGGTCATGTATCCAGATAACAAAATATCTAATATGTCTAATACGTACAACAATGGAGTGAATATCATATCAATGGTAACATATATAGTTGGCAACCTTTAGAACACATATACTCTCTCCGATTCAAATCTTTGCAGCTTAAGAAAGCTAGGATGATACGCCATTTTGCTGAAATCCTGATGAATACTCTCTATACGTTCAGCTGTTTTCGTCTGAGGACAATATTTGATCAACAATTCTCCATAATACACTATCGAGATACTTCCATCTTTTAAACCCTTTACCAAATACACAGGCTCCCTCATCATCCAGACAAGATCAGGGCTAATACTCTGCTTGATCACCACCTCTTTATGCCAAGACTTCTCGACCCCGTATTCCTTCATCACCCATATCGTCAATTCAGAATCGTACGTATCAGATTGACATAAACAACCATTTAAGACTCCCAAACTTTGGAAATGGATCACTTTATTTACTACCGCTTCAAAAGGAGGAGATGGGAACGGCTTAAATGTCTCCTTGTCGAAATCGAAAGTACAAAGCTTTACGGGGGAGTCCTCATCAAGAACCATCCAGTGGGCATTGCCATTTAGAAACAGCCCGTTGAACCCACTAAGCCAGTATGGGACACGCCCAAGACTCCTCCATTGGCCTGTGCCAAGGGTGTAAACCTCGGCTTCTAGTACACTTGGGCGCGATCTTAGGTCACGTTTTGGTGGAATATCCCCTTGGAATATTCGTACCACTTTGTATTCATTCGTCAGTGACCCGACGCCTAATCCATAAACGATTAAGGCAGGACCTTGTTGCATATAGTATTGGTGCCTAGGGAGGATCATGTATTCTCTAGTGATGGGATTGCATATGTAAGTGTTATCACATTTATTCCCAAACTCCCACAAGCATATCAATCCATTCACCGAGCCCACCAGGACTAGTTGAACGTCTCGAAAAACAGGTGCAAGACCGAGATCAAGGCTCATTACAGGGTCAGGGTGCAACAGTTGGTGATCATCAAGCTTGTCTTTGATCTTGACCCATTTCAAGACGTCTGATTTAACCTGATGATGCATCATGAGGCATGCTGGTGATCTCGAGAGGTGGACGCTAGCGAAGTGAGGGTCGGAAAGTAGATCGCGCCAGGTCGCGCATACGCACTTGCAGTGGATGATGGTCTTGACAGGAAGTCTTGAGAGGATATCAACCATGATGTGTTGTGGTAAGCCCTCCATTGATGGTGCTTGCTTGTGTGTATGTGTATCTATGTGTGTTTGTATGTGTGTATATGTATGTGTGAAGATATAATACACACACACATAATATATGTGATTTTTGTGGTTTATTGTAGTGGAGAAGTTCATAAAAGTCCTCTGCTTGGTAGATATTTAAAATTATGTTCACAAACGCTTGTTCAAATAAGGTGTGTTCTCTTTGAACATTTCATGAGGTGGAAATCTAACCTCTTGTAACATGGGGTCTGGATTCGTAATTTACTTGTATTTGTTTTCTTTTGAATATGTATAGTTAATGATGAATACATATATTTCCTAAAATCTACTTTAAAAATTTATGTATTTATTATTTTTACTAGTTAAACCCACACTAATTTGATGGGATTAAACACTAGATGATGATATTTTTCCATGACCATGTAAAATCTAATTTTCGATGATACATCAAATCTACCTCTCCTGAACGCCACCTTCTCTAGCATTGCTGGTTCTACTAGGCCGAAGGGTTTTCGACACAAACTATTAATTATAAATATGGTTGATTTTTTCGGTTTATCAAGTTTATATTTTATAAGAAGTAAATTTATTTTAGGAAATAACTAGCATGTATGTTTATGGTATAAGATAGTTAATTCTTTTAAAATATTAGAAATCCACATATGTATGTAATTAACATGTTTCTAGACTGAAACACCAACAAAGAAGGATTATACATACATGTTAGGCTAGGCCGCTAGGCTAAAAACACATTTTAGAATACTAAGTTAGTTCCAATGTATCAAAACTCATCTAAGCTAATAAATTTACCTAAACTTAAAATATATATTCCTTATAGAATTTTCTAAAACTTAAAACTCCTGAATATGTTTCTATATTCTAGAAACTAAAACTCCTATAATGTCCCGATTTGGACCAATCTATGAATCGAAGTTTTATTTTTTCTAGTCAGAAAAGTCTACCCAATATTGAATATCATTTAAAATTCAAATATACTTTTCCCATTGAATATCATTTAAAATTCAAATAGTTTAAATAATGAAGAATCTTTCTATTATTAAAAAGAGTTAAGTGGACCCTTGGAACAATTTATGGTCTTTTAAATTTTATTTCTTTCGCTTATAATTCTATTAAATAAATATATTAACTTACTAATAATATTATTTAATTATTTTTTAGATTAAAAATAAAATTTCATAATAAAATAGGAAAAAGATCTTTTTATAAATGCAGTTTCTAAAGAAATAAATTCTAATAAAATAATATTTTTTGTTAAACATCAAACTTTTTTAAAAGTTATGAAATATTTTAAAATTGTGTTTTTAAAAAATTAATTTCTTGTAAACCAAAACTGTTATATTCAAAGATAAAATAAGAAAATTTTAAAAATTAATATTTTTATAAAACGGTTTGTTTTGCAACAAATGTTTAAGCTTTATTTTTTATTTTTTTGAAAAAAAATTAATAAAAGTTTAGAAATTTGATATCATTGTTGTATTATTTATAATACTTTCTCATATGTAATTTCAATTATACTGTATCTCAAATTATCCTTATATAATTAATAGTTTTTATTACTAACTATTTAATATTTTATTTATTCAACAAGCGTAATACATGGGTACTAATGTATTTCCTAATTAACTAAAAGAAATCAATGTCAAATAACCCTAAAAAATCTCTATACAAATAAATAAAAATAAATCCGAACACTTGTCACCATTCTAGACCATATAATAATTGTTTTTTCCGCTTCTCTCTCCTCTTAATTATGAATGCTATATAATAGTTATTTATTAGTTAATAACTATCCATAATTAAAATTTCAAATATGTTAACTTTAAATTTTCAAATGTGTAATACATGGGTTTATTCAGTCTGTGTAATACACAATATTTAAGATATAACTTTTTATATAATTAACAATGTAACAATAAATTTACTTAAGCCGTGTATTACACGGGATTGTAACCTAGTTTCGTAATATATACTCCCTTCCCTCTCCATATATATTCACGCTAATATCAAAGAGGCCACCATCATCATCCATCGTTCCGTAGTTAGTGGTGTAAAACTCTACTAATCTCTTCTAATCTCTTAAGTTTTTAAACCTAATTCTATTGTTCTTACTCTTAACCTTATTTACATCATCTTGTTAGCGAAAAACTTATTTACTGGACTACGTACATTCTTAGCCCTTGAACACCGCCCACCCACCCAAAATCAACCTTTTACCTAGCTGTTCACTTTTGGTGTCCCACTAAAATTACACGTGTTACACAATACTTAGGCACCATTGATAGTATAGTGTAACCCTCTAAAAATTCGGACACAAAAGAAAAACAAAGAATTGGGCATCAAGTCTCGATGCAGACCGTAATAGAAAAGTCTTGCAGGCCACAACAACCGATTTGGGGCGAATGTCTAGAAGGATGCGAGCCACATCTACTAGGTTAAGTAATCGTACAAGTTCGACGCGTGTATCTTGACTAATGGGCAACAGTCTGATGTATGGACACCGATGCGGAAATCATCAGCCATAGATGTGGGCCGCAACATGAAAAAGGGCTCGAGGCCATGTGCGTGGCACGTGTCACGCACGTAGAATGCGGGCCTCATCACCCAATAGATGTGGGTTGCATCGGGTAGTCGACCTCAACTATAATTAAGTAAGCTTCAGCTCACTTCTAACATAATTCACACCCAAACACACACTCTTAGTCTCGAATTGCGTGCCCAGACTCCTTCCCGACTCATTTCGTGAGCCAATGCTTGATTCCAAAGACCCGAAACACCCAAAAGTTGCTGTAAAAGCATTTCTAGAGTTGTAATATGTTGAGATGCAACCTAAGCTATCCAGAACTAACCCTAGCGCTGCTTGATTAAATGGTAAATACATTTGTCTTATAAAATAAAATCGTAAATCCTTGAGATTTACATGTATATTAAAACAACATGAGCAATAGTTAATTTATTAAAGTATGTTGGTGACAAACAAGACAAGCATCAAATTAAGATTTGTACGTATTGCCTGATGAGAAACGATACACATGTGACAGTAGAACCCTAAAAGGAGTACTATGCCTAAGTATGGCTGGTAATGGTTCAGTGCCCAAAGGACGACGACTCCCTAGGCATTGGCGATCGCACGACGACCCGAAAACAAACTATTACAGGTGTATAACGAAAGATTTGAATGTCAATTTTCATCATATGTACCTAGCATGGTTAATCTTAAATTAATATTCTCATGTTATGAAAATGCTTTTAGTCAGATTTTAACTAATATTGTATTTCAAACCTTTACAAGTAATAAGTAACTGAACTAAAGATAAGAGTAGACATGTTAGAGCTAGACTGCTATAGTATAAACTTAAACTCTGTAGTTGAATGTCAAGCATTGGGAATTACAAGATGGAAGATAAGATAGATGCATCTCTAGATTTATAAATCTTATGGCTACGTACATATGAACTCAACTTTATAAAACGATTTTCGAAATTTATATATGGACGCATCTCTAGGTAACTTATAGAGGTACTCATGCAATACAACAATTTAAAAGTGTTTGTTTTATAATAATACATTTAAAACCGATCTAGTATGCGTATAAATTATAAAATCGCTATAACCCTAAATTTTACGATAAATATATGAGAGACTTAAAGCTTAGATAAATTGAGTTATATATAAAAATATGAGTATTTTTAAAGCTTGCTATAAATTATTATTAAATATTTAAAGTATACAAAATGTCCATTTCTAAATTAAATTTATGTAAACGAGAAAATAATTTAAAATTTTCGTAAATATATCCATATAGTATGTTGGGCATTATAACAGTATTCTATGAATTAAAGTTAGCCGAAAATCTACTTTTGGAACTTTAACATTTTTAATACAAATAAAAACGGATTAACAAACAAAAAATAAGAGATTTATTCGTAAAAATTAGAAACATTATTTTTGCAGAAAATTAATGTAGACATATAATAACTTTTTTATTATTAAATAAAATTATTTTTTACTATTTAAACACCCTATTATGTGACAAGAAATGCTATATTTACTATAAGCAGTGTTGTAAAACTCGGCCTAAGCGGCCGAGTACTCAACGCGTACTCGGTACCTGGCAAGATACCGGTGCGTCTTTTATGAACTCGGTCAATATTACTCGAAATCATTCAAACACCATACAACTCGGCTAAACTCAGACTCTCACTATTTCTCACTAATTTTCGTTGTTTTTCATTGATTTTTGTTGAATTTTTATTGTTTTTCACGGTGATACCTTGGAAAATGATAAAGAAATTATTAATACGTCTATAATATTGAATAATTGACATTATGTTTTGAAATATTTTGTGTGTGAACAAGTATTCTTTTGATTTACGAATGATATTCACGTATTTTTAATAAATATTAGTAAGTTTATAATATTTGACATATACATAATTTACAGAATACTAATTTCTTTATAGTTTATCATGCCGAGTACTCCTCGAGTACCCCCCACCTAAGCCGAGTACTCGTAACTTCCTAGTCGACCGACCTGACAGTGTCTAGCGAGTTTTACAACCATAAATGCAAGATAAAATTACAAAAAACATCATTTACGTTTATACAAAATTGCATATATCAATTTTTATCTTCAAAAAATACTCTAATAATCCTTTATGTATACTTTTTTTAACAGATTATTTATTTTATACTAACGTGCGTTAAGTTTTTCTGTTAAGTTAAAATCATTTTAGTCTTTCTACCCTTTACAGAACTATTAATGAAAGGCTAAACCTAAGTTAAAAGATGTTTTTGTAATTCCTCTTTTATTTAAAATTTGTTATACATATAATTTTTTTAAATATATTATCTTATTTTAATATATATATATATATTAAATACAAATTAACATATTTTTATCATACCTTTAACTAATATAAATTATAATTATATAACAGAAAATAATTAGTACCTTAATATTTTCTAATACTTTTAATTAAAATATACATAGTTAACCCTATATATTTTACCTTTAATATTTTTTGCAATATATTTTTATGTAATTACACATTACTAATGTGGTCTAAATTAAATATATAATATATAAATATTTTCTACCCTTCAAGTAGCTTTTGGGTTAATTTTTATTTGATTTTGCACCTAAGTGGTTCATACTTGGATTTTGAATGTTTTAAAACAAAACTACAAGAGAAAATGGTATATTTTTAATCTCACTTTAAACCAATGAACGATAACGATATAAAATATTGAAAAAATAAATAGAGTTAATTATCAAATTCAAAATATGAACCGGGATAAGAGGCAAAGCCAATAACAAAAGTTAAATATTAAGTTTGGCATTAACCATAATTATATTTAGATCTAAGTAGTTTAATTTTTATTGGATATTGAAGTTGAAATAAGAATTGGTTGTTGAAATTCTCTGTAGGCTTACGTGGAATGAAGTGCAAATTGAAAGAATGGATTGCAAAAGAAAAAAAAATCAAGCCCACGTGAACAATTAATTTATGGATTATTAATAATTCAGAAGGGGGGATCATTAATAATTCAGAAGGGGGCGTGTGAAAAAAAGCCACATATATTCTAAGAAGGAAAAAAAAACCCTTGGACGGCAGGGGAAAAAATCATTTACGCAAGAATCCACACAAGAAGGAAAAGAAAACAAGTAATTATTTATTTAACTTTGGAGTTTTAAGCATGAATAGAAAGCAATCTTAAAGTAAAGAGCAAGATCGGACAGCAAGGATTGATTCGAGTATTGAAGATAATCGATTTCGTTTCGTTTTCAATAATTTTTCTTTGTTTAATTGATACTCTCATCTATGTTATTAAAGTTTGAATCTTTATTATTATTCTTAATGTTTTTTATCATTATGAGTAACTAACTTTTTAGTACTACCTAGGTTGAGATTGAATACTAATATATTCTGACTAAACATTATGTTTGATTTCGTATATTTGTTTATTAATTTTAGAACATGATTATTTTTCAATTAAATATGAACATGTTTATTGTTTATGATTGAAAGTTATTGCCATGCTCGAGTATGATTGATCTTGATTGATTACGTGACATCTTGATTAGGTTTTGCACGTTAAAATTAATTACTTTGTGTTTTTAATTTTAAACTTTGATTAGAGATAATATTAGAAGTATTGGCTATGATTTGATAGTATTTTCAATGTTTTACCTTATCTAAAACCTAGGGATGATAGATATTACTTAAAACCTCCTACCCATTGCTTGCTAGGTTTAGATTTCATGAGAGCGTGTTTTACCTGTCATTCGTGATGTTAGTGTTTTAGGGTATTTAATTGAATTTAATTGGGTTGTCCTTTGTTTTAGAGTTGTAGAATACAATCATGAAAACATTATGGTAGAGAACCTAGGGGCGAACTTTCATTAGACATTTCAATAAACCTATCTAGTGTTTCATACGTGTTTTTAGTTTTCTTAGGGAGTAGCAACATAACTAGTTAACCTATGATTCGTATTTTTGGAGATAGTTAATTACATGTTAGTTGGATTCCTACCTAGTTAGTTATTTCGCATATTTGATCGTCTTCAAATTCCAAGTTTGAATTCTTATTTCCTATTTTCTTTTGTCGTTTTTGAATTTATTAATTTTATTTAAATTGTTTATTTTTTTATTATTAATAATTACTTAAAATAATCTAATTAATTAGGTTAGAAGTCGATAGAGGTTAAGTAACGAAAGCCGTCAAACGTGTCTCTAGGGTTCGATATGCGGACTTACCTAAACTTTACTATATCACGACCGGTACACTTGCCGTTTGTGTCAAGTTTAGTTGGGAATTTCTAATTTTTAAAACTAATTTGTGAAAAAATATTCTAAATAAAATAGTATATTTATTTTTACACATCAAGTTTTTGGCGCCCCTATCTAGTGCTTTACACGTGTCTTTGGTTTTTCTTAGGGAGTACCAACATACCTAGTTAACCTAAGATTCGTATTTTTGTGGATAGTTATACAAGTCATTACATGTTAGTTGGATTCATATCTAGTTAGTTATTTCGCATATTTGATCGTCTTCAAATTACAAGTTTGAATTCTTATTTGCTGTTTTCTTTTGTCGTGTTTAGATTTATCAATTTTATTTAAATTATTTATTTAGTTTATTAATAATTACTTAAAATAATCTAATTAATTAGGTTAGAAGTTGATAGAGGTTTAGTAATGAAAGCCGTCAAACGTGTCTTTAGGGTTCGATATCCGGACTTACCTAAACTTTACTATATCACGACCGGTACACTTGCAGTTTGTGTGAAGTTTAGTTGGGAATTTTCAATATTTAAAACTAATTTGTGAAAAACGTTTTATGAATAAAATAATATATTTATTTTCACACATCAATTACTACCTTAAACTTGTTTTTTAATATAAGATATAATAGTGATTAACAAAGATGTTCGCATATGACTAGTTTTTTTTTATTAAGTTGAGAAAATTTCATGAACCGTTCATTCTGTGTTTCTTTAACTAAAAGTATATTCTAGTTTTAAATAAATTTCATGAACCCCAATTTATTAAGGGGTTGGTAAGAAAATAAAGAATAGCCTCCAAATGAAAGCTCATTAGTTAAACACAATTGTTAGATTAAACGAACAACGTTAGATTAATATTGTCTGTTTTAATATTAATTAGGATTCTAATGTGTTTTTATAGAATTCTATTGTGTTTTAGGAGTAGTGTTTTTTAAATTAATAAAAAGGTTTTCTATTTCTAAATTTTATATTTAATAAAATAATTATTAATATAAATTTAATAATATAAATTGTAATTAGTTAATAAAAAAACTAGTCATATGCGACCATCTTTGTTAATCACTATTATATCATATATTAAAAAACAAGTTTAACTTAGTAATATATAATTATATAAAAATATATTATAAAAATATTAAAGGTAAAATATATAGGGTTAACTCTGTATATTAATATATATATTATAGGAGTATGTTGGTGGCTACAGTGCCACCGACCACACTTATTTTTTTGAAATCTTTGCGGAGCTTCTTTATGTTAAGTAATTGAAATCATAAAATATGAACAATTGGCTCTTATAGTCCAGCGGTGGTTAGTGTATATTTTTTTTGGATGACGCGGGTTTGATACCAGCTTATTGACACTATCATTTTTTATTTTTTATTCCGAAAAAGCTTACATGATTTTGTTTTTAACTAGATTTTGTCACTATTAAATTAATTTAAAATTGTGTATTTTATTTTTTTTATTCCGAAGAAGCTTACATGCTTTTGTTTTTAACTAGATTTTGTCTCTATTAAAATTAATTCAATTTTACAATTAATAAGTGTGCATGCAAACATACATATAATTGTGACATGACCGTTTATATCTACGTTTACAAACCCACGGTGTGCTTAGTAACATTTCAAGCCGTTGTTTTATCATTTGGTTGACACACGTCGTTCCGACGCGCACACGCCGCAACGCGCGTGGGTATAAATAGCTAGTTTTAATCCAAAAAGAATTAGAAAATATTAAGATATTAATTATTTTCTATTATATAATTATAATTTATATTATTAAAAGTTATGATAAAAATTTGTTAATTTGTATTTAGTATATATATTAAAAAATTATATATAAAAAAAATTATATGTATAGCAAATTTTGAAGTAAAAGCTAGTCATGCATGTAAATGATAAGATATATCCATGTTACGTATATGTAACAAAGAAAGTTATATATACGTAAACAACGAACTTACACATGCGTATAGTTAAATTACATAATCGTTGGAACAACCAAGTTACATACATGTAATAGTAGTACGTATAAGTAGCAATAATGTTAAGTATGTGTAATAATAGTGTTACATATGCTTAAGAATAGTCTTACGTATGCGTAACAACAACATCCCTTACTACTTCTGATTTGTCATTTTTCATTCTCGATGTTCAAACTTAATTTGTTAATGTCTAGGTTTATAACAAAGTCCCTTGCCGCTTCTAATTTGTCATTTTTCATTTTAGATCTTCAACCTTCGTTGATGTCTAGGTGGTGGATATTAAAAAAAGAAAGAGAGAAATATATTTGAATAAATAGAGAATCAAGTAATTGTAAAATTATAGATAGTGACCATAAAAAAAATGTCGCAATTACTTAACTGGCCTTCTAGTTAAAAATATAAATTCAAAAAAGAAAAATAGTTGCGAATAGTTTTCATGGTTTTTAATTATTAATTTGGTTTTCATTTGATCTATTCTCCTTCTCCTCCTCCTCCTCCCTCTCCTCCTCCTCCACCTCTCTCTCTCTCTCTCTCTCTTTCTCTCTTTATATATATATATATATAGACACATATATACATTATATATGTCATTTTAGAGAGAGAGAGAGAGAGAGAGTAATACAAAGAAACGACGATGAGAAGGCAGTGAGTTGCGTTCTCTAGTCGGACTTTGGTCTGTGTTGCTACAACCATCGTTATTATGTCTACTACCATGCATGCGTATTTGATGTCTTCAAATGAAAACCATATTTGGTGGTTTCTTAAGGCACTAATGACAAATAGATAGTAATACTTTTTTAGAAAATTACATTTATCATGTCGTATTGTTTATAAAAAATGATATTGAGGTCGCGGTTTCTTCTTGACATTATTAGTTCTTGAGAGGAGCATCCTTCTTGCCATCTCCATCTCTAGTTTCTCGAATAGATATATGAAAACAAATATGGTGTTCGAGTGTTTATTAGATGACATACACAGATTCAACGAAGACATTATTAAACTTGATGAGGAAGAACATAACTTTCACTTGTGCAAAGAGTTCTTAACACTAGAAAAGGCTTTTTTCGATGAAATTTATTTTACCCAATGCGACTGAAGTACTCGGTCTAATCTATTGGGACAAAAGGTAGTCTCAAATGTTTCATCGCCATTTCTCAGTTGTATTAGGTCTATATTTTTGTTGCTATAGCTTTCATCGTTAGAGATTAACCTATAGCAACGAATTGTTGTTGTAACGAATTGTTGTTCGCTGCTCGTTTGCGCTCGCTCGACGCTCACTCGAAAATTTAACGCTCGAAAAATGCTCGTTCGATTTTCCGCTCGGTTGTAAACGAGCCGATCGGCTTGGTTCGGTTTGAAAACGAGCCAAGCACGAGCAAAGGTCCGCTCGGTTCGGCTCGGCTCGTGAACAGCCCTAATTCAATCTCATCATCCTTAATCTCGCTATTTTGAAAGAGATCCAACAATGATTCACCTGTTAATAAACATTCTTCTTTTGTTGTTTGGTGAAAAGCACAATTTAAATAGGAAAACAATTAATAAAAAAATTAAATAAACTAATGCCATAAAATTACATATATAAAACCCCAAGCATGGTTTGCAATTGTATATACAAATTATTCAAAATTATGCTGAGGTTAAAAAAGTGCCTTAAAAAGTAAACAATCGAAGAAAACCAGCTTTAAACCATCATAGAAGCCGCTTAAAGGAACGACCTGTTGCACTCTCTAATACATCACTGCTGGTTAACCTAAACCTGCAACATGAATGCATTATCAGTAAAAAAATGCACAATAAAAGGTTAAAAAAATATTGATCTTGATGACACCGTACTCCATCCGTTGGTTGTCGCTGCTAAAGCCCGACTCAACTTAATTATGCTAAGACTTTAAGCCAGGTTCGAGAACTCGAAAAGCAACATAAATAACCAGGTTAAATATTGCAGGCTAGATTCAACTCATTTAATCTAACCTCATCTGTTATGAATCCAGATAGATTAAAGGCATGAATTTCCTATCCAATTTCTGTGCCCTTCGTCAAAGCCTCTATCACCGCAACTGTTGTAATATGCCCTTTGTCACACAGTCCAACTTTCTTGATTCTTTATCACTATATTCAAAACTTAAACCTTAATATGAAACAAAAAAAAATGCATGTAACCTGTTTAAAATTAAAACTTTAACCCTGAATTTACCTTGAAATCATACAACAACCAAAAGCAACTAATCGGTTATGAAGTTTGATCACAAGCCAAAACATTGAGGATGATGGCTTACGGCTCAAGAAGAAAACACGATGATGATGATTATACTAACCTCTAATTTTAAGGTTCTGATCGCAAGAAAGGAGTAAGATAATGATGATGGTCTACGCCTGAAGAACAGAACAAAAACAATTCCGGATACTTTCATCTCCGATGGAGGGACAGAGACAGCAGCGGTAGGTAAACAGAATGATGTGGTTGTGGCCGGAACGAAGATTGAGATGATGTGAAACCCCACTAAACCGCCACCAGATCTGCCAAATCTACCATCAAAATAGATCCAGATGTGAAGCCAGACTTTGATTTGTGTTCTTCGCTATTGACGTGCATGATTTCAATGGAGACAAAAAAAATTACATTTTTCATCCTTTAGGTGTATAACAAATTTCAGATATTGTTTTTAAACTAAGAAAATTATAGTAAGCATCCTTTATGTTTAGTAAAGTTTATAGTTTCCATACTTTTCACTAACAATCGTTAATTTTGTCTGTCGAGTCTAATCACGTACCTTGCACATGAGAACAATTTAGTTATTTTAGCTCATATGAATATTAAAAAATAGAAATGAACCTGGACCCACTTGAAGCTTATAATTATAACATAATAATCCACATCATCATCATTTTCACCATCCATCATCACATGTTTTGTTCTTTTCCAAACCGCTTAAACATAAACCCTAAGATGAAATCCTATGTGAATACAAGCAAAAAACATTCACGTTTAAAAACTCAAAGAAAAACCTAAGATTTCATACATTGGTTTTAATGGAGGTCACATTGAGGCACTCCATGCTCATAACTCCACTCGAAAACCTGAAATTTATAAGAAACACTAGGATTCAGAAGACGCGGGAAAAAATATTATAACCATTGCAAGTGAAAACAAAGGGGCTATTATGAATGCAACTCCTTTTAGCGACATAAAGCTTGCTTTTGGTCACAACATTCTCATCAACAGATACAAATCTATCACATCAAATGATGGTGGTCGGCTGTTATGGGAGGGTGGAGACTCACGATTCCTCGTGATTTACAGGTAGGAGAAGGTGGAGACTCACGAAAACCTCACACCATCTTAGTCACCATCATTTACACAAACCTTAGATCTGAAGAACTCTTTGATTTTCCAAATCACAGAATTAATAGAAGGGATGATAGTTAATGGTGATGGAGGTGATGATGGTGGTGGTTAATGGTGATACATATGGGGGGTGATGGAGGTGGTTATGGTGATGAAGATGGTGGTTTAGAGATGGTACGAGATGTAGGATGGTATTGGTGATGAAGATGGTGGGTCATGGAGGTGATTATCGTGATACTGATGGGGTTTACTATTTGTTTAATTTTAACTTCTAAAAACATAAAATGACCATTTTTCCCTTACATGACAAGCACATGCACTTATTTAACGTCAAAATAGATGACCATTAGTGAAAATAATGATACATTTAAACTTTTTTAAACATAAAGTACATTTACTGTAATTTTATTAGGTTATTAACGAAGTCTGAAATATACTATAAATTTAAAGCATGACAAGTGTAATTTACTCTATAATTAACATAGAAATCAAATTATTAAGAATTTATATCATATTATGCGTATACATTTCTCTGAATAAAAACAACCTAACTGTAACACCCGGCCTTCCTACCACCAATATTGTTCGCTTTGCCTACAAGGATCTCACGGATTTGCTTTTGTTTGCCCGAGTGAAAACTTCCCAAGGAGGTCACCCATCCCTGGATTGCTTCCACCTGAGCACGCTTAACTGTGGAGTTCTCCTCTTATCCACAGCCAATACACCCAAAATGCGTTGGTGATATTAGAGACCGGACATTACTTATGAACCATGAATCTCTCCTGTCCACGATCGACGTGGGAAGTATGTAGGGTGTCACAATCAGCCCCCCCTTTGGACTCATCGTCCTCGATGAGCCCGAGAACATACTCACCATCCTCGATGAGGTTTGTCCCATCATCGCGAAGGGCACAGGAGTGGCTCTGATACCATTCTGTAACACCCGGCCTCTCCTACCATCAATATTGTTCGCTTTGCCCCCAGGGAGGTCACCCATCCCTGGATTGCTCCCACCTGAGCACGCTTAACTGTGGAGTTCTCCTCTCATCCACAGCCAATACGCCCAAAATGTGTTGGTGATATTAGAGACCAGACATTACTTATGAACCATGAATCTCTCCTGTCCACGACCGATGTGGGAAGTATGTAGGGTGTCACACTAACTACTCAGATGGATCATTATCTTAATCATATTTTTCTTCGATACATTGACCGGACGAGTCGGTAAGTTGTGTTTTGGTTAATAGTAGTAATTCATTTATTTTTTCTTGCAAAAGCACATTTGGTTTTGCAACTCTGCTATAGCCTGATCTTGTATTTCAAGATGTTCGTTAGCTTGTTGATCCTCTTGAAACTTCTTAAAAACACCAAAACTCATCCATGCCCCATCTCCATCCGAGCTCTACATTAATTTATTCTATTGTTCTATTTTTCCATGCATCAAACAATAAAATATATATGAATTAAATGTTCTACTAAAATTTTTTAGTGTAATATAGATAACCAACCTGTTATAAATAACAAATAGTAAGAATTCTTAACTTTCAATGACCCAAATCGACATTCAATAAACTTAATATATCAAACAAAAACTTGAAACAGGACAAATGTTCAAAACCCACATGCAATAAACTTAATATATCTCATAATTAGTTGAAACACACCAAAATGATCCAAACTCACATACAATAAACTTAATATGTCTAACAAAAAGTTGAAATGAGTCAAAATGAAAGCTATTGCAGAGAAAAAAAGAAAGCAGTGGAAGTGACAATTGGCCGCAATATCCACCCTAAATGGCGTTGTAAGTAAATTAAAAATAATAATAATAAATGTTCGACCTATGTCAACTAAATATCATTGCTATAGGTCATTTTCTGAAAAAAAAAAAAATCCTTTTTTCCCATTTATCTCACTAGCTCCTGTATAAAAATGTGAAAAAAAAATTATGTAGTCAAATTTCATCGCTATAGAAATTTCTCAAAACGCCGGTTTTCTCTCCAGCCCGCCAAATGCTATAGAGACTACATTTCGTTACTATAACTCATGAAAAAACCCTAAATTCTAAAAGAGTATTAGCAACTATTTTTCGTCGCAATAGATGACAATATAACGACGATTCCATTTCGTTGCTAAAAATGTCACCACTAAAGTCTACTCTCTTGTAGTGATATTGGAATTACCATTCAAGAGGACAAGCCAATGAAAAGAACGAACGATAATAATTTTGAGTATTAGACATTATCATTGTTCCTTCTATTGAAGAATTTTTATGGAAATATTCGACATTGAAGCTTGTGATTAAAAGCTTTTGGTTTATTCTTGCTATCTAGATAGTCTATCTTCACTTCTTTTTTCAAGAAATAAAAACACAAAATTTCTAGTTTTTCTTATTTTTAATTCTCTTTCAATTCAAATACTGGGCAACAAGCTTTTACCGTATATATTGTGTGTACATGTTACCCCATCAACGATTAATAAGTTCAAATTTGGACAATCACATGATAATAACATTATAGCAATAATTACAATATGAAGTAATATATAATTATATAACAGCCTTCGTCTTGTATCTAGACAACAAAATATCAAATATGTTTAATACAACAATGCTGTGAATATCATATCAATGGTAGCATAGTTTTCAACCTTTAGAACACATGGACACTTTCTGACTCAAAGCATTGAAGTTTAAGAAAGCTAGGACGATACGTCATTCCGCTGAAATATCGCTCAAAAATATCTATCTCTTCCACTGTTTTCCTTTGTGGACAATATTTGGTCAACACGTCCTCATAATAAACCATCAAGATACTTCCATCCTTTAAACCCTCTACCAAATGCACACACTCCCACATCATCCAGTCAAGATCAGGGTTAATACTCAGCTTGATCACCACCTCTTTAAGCCAAGACGTCTTGATCCCGTATTCCTTAATCACCCATATCACAAATTCAGAATCGTACGTATAAGACTGACATAAACAACCATTGATGACTCCTAAACTTTGGAAACGGATCACACTATTTGCTACCCCTTCAGAAGGAGGAGATGGAAACAACTGAAATGTCTCCTTGTCGAAATCAAAAGTACAAAGCTTTTCAGGGGGATCATTGTCAACAACGATCCAGTGAGCGTTGCCATTTAGAAACGGCCCGTGGAACCCACAGAGCCAGTATGGGACACGCTCAAGACTCCTCCATTGGCCTGTGCCAAGAGTTTAAACCTCGGCATCTAGCTGACTTGGGCGCTTACTTAGGTCACGTTTTGGTGGAATATCCCCTTCGAATGTTCGCACCACTTTGTACTCGTTCGTCAGTAACCCGACGCCTAAACCATAAACGATTATGGCAAGACCTTGTTCCCTATAGTATTTCTGCCTAGGGAGGATCATGTATTCTCTAGTGATGGGGTTGCATATGTAAGTGTTATCATGTTTAAGACCAAACTCCCACAAGCAAATCAAACCATTCACCGAGCCCACCTGGAGTAGTTTAGCGTCTCGAAAAACAGGTGCAAGACCGAGATCAATGCTCATGATGGGGTCGTGGTGCAAGCGTTGGTGATCATCAAGCTCGTCTTTTATCTCGACTCATTTCAGGACGCCTGGTGTATTGGGACTGATCAGCACACCTTGATCTTGCTCGTGATGAATCATGAGGCCTGCAGGTGATCTTGATAAGTGGAAGTTAGCAAAGTCGGAGTTCGAAAGTAGATCGCGCCAGCTCGTGGATACGCACTTGCAGTGGATGATGGTCTTGACCGGAAGTCTGGAGAGAATATGAACCATGATGTGTGGTGGTATGTCCTCCATTGATGGTGTTTGTGTATACGTATGTGTAGATATATGTGTGATTTTTTGGAGAAGTTTATAAAAGTCCTCTGCTTGGAAGTTACGTAAAATTATGTTCACAAATGCTTGTTTAGATAAGGTGTGTTATCTTTGACCATTTTGAGAGGTGAAGATCTAATTTAGTTCATGAAAAATACATACATTCCTTAAAATCTACTTTAAATTTTAGGAGTTAAATCTAGACTAATTTGATGAGAATAAACACATATTTTGATGAGAATAAACACCGGGTATTTTGCCGCGATCATGTAAAGTCCAAATTTTAATTGATTCATAAATTATTAATTGTAAATGTAGTTGATTTTCCTATTTATCAAGTATATATTTAATAAGAAAAAATTTATTATAGGAGATAACTAACATGTATGGTTATGGTATGAGGCAGATAAATCTTTTGAAACAATAGAAATTCACGTACGTCAGTAATTAACATGTTCCTAGAATGAGTTTTTTTTATTCAAAATAAATTAACAAAAACTGTTATTTACCATAAATACATAATACTGCTAAGGGGGTGGGAGTCATTCCCCTGGGTTGCCACATTAGCATCATATTATACTTTTTTATTTTCTTCAGTTTTCTCCCGTTTTTTCTCATTTTATACAGAGCGTGTCAATTTTCCATGTTTCCTGGTTTGTATTTATGTTTGTAGGAAAAGAGTGGCGATGCAACATGTTAAGCCCGGTAAATATTAATTGGGTCGGAGAGCGAATTTCGAAGCCAGGTTAGGGAGGGGAGTGTTCCCGCTCGGGGCCGAGATTTCCCCACCCTTCCCTAGTTTAAATTGGAAATCAACATGCTAAAACACACTATAAATTAAATTTTCTTTTTTCATAGGTTCTAATTTGACCAAATAGGTTAAAAATGAACACTTAAGATATTTTATAAATTATATATATACTGATTATCAATTTTTGGTATGCATTATAAGTTGTATAATATTCTTTAGTGGTTGTACCCCACCTTTTCTCTTTACTTTTATCCTTTAACTTTTTTATTTTAATCTAATACTTTCACATATTTTACAATTTAACCCTAATCTTTTATTACTTTTAACTTGGGTTTCTATACTTTTTACATTTTATTAATTTTTTCTTTTAATCTAATATGCGACTTTTTTGCGACTTAATTATCAAAACTGTCACAAAATTAGTGACTGCAATCAAAACAGTCGAAAAATTAGCGAGCCAGAACAATATATGATTGCAAAAAGGTCACAAAATTAGTGACCACAAGATCTTATATATGGCAAAACAGTCAAAAAATAGATGACTCTGAAAGTGTGGTCACAAAGCGGTTGCTAATAAATGAAAAAAGAATAAAGAAATAAAATAAAAAAAATTAAATATCGATGGTGAAAGGGTCGCAAATAAAATTTAAAAAAATTAAATAAATGTCGTGATTGATTATCAACTATTTTTAACAATGCTCAGTTCCAATTATGATACTAAAAAACAATTATAATGATTGATAAAGCTTTACGTTCTATTTAGCTTAATGGTAAAAGTTATAGAATCAAACTAACTTATTTTATTATTTATTAAAATATTAAATTACACTAGTGGAATATGCATGTGTTGCTAGCTACGGATACATATGTTTTATCTTATGTTTTTTGGTTCATTTATTTGATCCTTTAATGTTTGAAATGTGAATATTTTTAAAAAATATAAGTGATCTTCAGAATTATTAATTTTAAAAAGGTGGTTACACTAAATTGTCTGTAAATAAACTATAGAATATCGATGACAAAACGGTCCCATATAAAATACAAAAATTAAATAAATGTGGTGATTGATTGTCAACTATTTTAAACAATGCTCAGTTCCAATTATGATGTTTTAGCGTCAATTAAAAAACAATTATCATGATTCATAATAGTTTATGTTCTATCTAGCTCAATGATAAAAGTAATAGAATCAAACTAACTTATTTTATTATTTATTAAGATATTAAATTACACTAGTGCAATACGCACGCGTTGCTGCAAATGCATATGTTTCGGCTTGTGTTCTATGGTTCATTTATCTAATCCCTTAATGTTTGAAATGTGAATATTTCTTAAAATTACGAGTGATCTTTAGAATTATCAACTTTAAAAAGATGCTTACACTGAATTGCCTGTAAATAAAAACAAACTAACTAATTAGATGGATCATTATCTTGATCATATTCTTCTTCGATGCGTTGACAAGACGAGTCGGTAAGTTGTGTTTTGGTTAATAGTAGTACTTGATTTATTTTATCTTGCAAAAGCACATTTGGTTATTGCAACTGCGCTATTGCTTGATCTTGTCATTCAAGATGTTCGTTAGCTTGTTGATCCTCTTGAAACTTCTTAAAAACATCAAAACTCATCCATGTCCCATCTCCATCCAAGCTCTACATTGATTTATTCTGTTGTTCTTTTTTTCCCTACATCAAACAATATAATATATATGAATTAAATGTTCTACTAAAATTTATTAGTGTAATATAGATAACCAACCGGCTATAAATAACAAATAGTAAGAATTCTTAACTTTCAATGACCCAAATCCACATTCAATAAACTTAATATATCAAACAAAAACTTGGAACAGGACAAATGTTCAAAACCCACATGCAATAAACTTAATATATCTAACAAATAGTTGAAACAGGTCAAAATGATCTAAACTCACATATGATAAATTTAATATGTCTAACAAAAAGTTAAAATGAGTCAAAATGAAAGCTATTGCAGCAAAAAAAAGAAAGCAGTGGAAGCGACAATTGGCTGCAATATCCACCCTAAATGGCGGTGTAAGCAAATTAACAATAATAATAATAATAAATGTTCGACCTATGTCGACTAATTATCGTTGCTATAGGTCATTTTCTAAAAAAATTCCTTTTTTCCTATTTATCTTACTAGCTCCTGTATAAAAAAGAGAAGAAAATTATGTGGTGAAATTTCATCGCTATATAAACTTCTCCAAACGCTGATTTTTCCTCCAGCCCGTCTGTCACACCCCGTTGACCGGGGCTGGTCGTGACGACTAAATATCAACAAACAAAGCGGAAACCATGTGCGTAATGAAAATGAGCCATTAGTTTATACAAATAATAATAAAATAAGTACATTCTATTACAAGTTGATATGTGCATAACTAAATCGTAGGCAAAGGCCATAGGGTCATTATTGTCTATTACTCAAAGTCGTTATCCTGTGTGGCTCGTCTAGAGTCTTGTGTAGTTCTTCTAAAGTGAGTCTTCTATGGGAAATCAACCATGTTCTCAAATTTGTAAATCCAATGCTTAGGGAGTCTAATCAAGACTCCCCATTATAATCAGACAATTACCTAAAATACATACTCAAAACGTGTTAACATAAAGTTGGTGAGCTCAAGTTTTCGTGTAATAAAATTTATAATCATCCATAAACATTATAATTAAAGCACAAATATTGGTGCACGACAGAATGTATCACAACCAAGCCTGACCCGGACTTTCCCGCCCGAGTGCTAAAAATATCCCCTAACCATCACTACTAAATGGTTGGGTTTAATTGTGCCCTGCTAAGCACGATTAAAAGGCACTAATTTGTGACAAAACGATTATTGAATCTCAATGGGGGGTTTCCCTGCTAAGCACGGTTTAATTGTGCCCTGCTAAGCACGGTTAAAAGGCACTAATTTGTGACAAAACGATTATTGAATCTCAATGGGGGGTTTCCCTGCATAAAAGACCCATTGTGTGCGGGGGAATCCCCAAATAGTACTATCCACAAATCACGCGGCTCCTCATGGAGTTAATGATTGTGCTCACGTTCGGGAACAAGAGCAGGTAGTATTGCACCACAAAATAATACCAAAATAGTATGTATTTCACCCAAAAATATTAAAGTAAAAAGAGGGTCATGAGACTCACCTATGTGTTGTTCTTGAAGTAGATACTCGCAATCTAGAGTGCTACCAATCAACATGGTTCCTAAGTTTATTTAATATGCATTAGAATCTCATTAAGTAATAATCTATGCCCAACCTTTAAGTTTAGATTTATCTTACGTGCTTTGGTGATTTATATTACGTATGAGTAATTTGGTTCAAATCTTGAAGTTTGGAGGTCTTAACGCGTTCTTTGATTATGCTTGGGTTATTATATCATGAATTCAGATTATAATAGTGTTTATAAGCATTATTTGGTTCCAAAACAGTAAGTTTTACTAGTTGGCAAATTTGGTCCCTCAACTTTATTAAATTGACATTTTTAACCCTAAAGTTTGGAATTTAGCACTTTAATTAATTATGGTGACTTTTATTGTTTAAAGTGATTTGGGCTACTAAAATAAGTTAGTATTTATGTTTTTTGGTCTTTCTTAATGGGTTCAATAGTTTATTTTTAGGTTTGGCGTTTTGTGAAGGAGGAATTTAAGGTTTTCACAATTAAAGTTGTCGAGGGGTCCAAATAATATTTATATTTTAGTTATAAATTATTTAGAGTATTACTTAGCCTCTAGAATAATATGATTTTGTTTGTAGGGTCGGTGAGTTGATTATGGTGTTTTTAAACGCGTATCGGCTCGTGTTTCGGGTGCGTTATATAACACATTTTTAAGGTTATTGGTCATATTAAATTTAAGTTGATCTTTGAGTTTAAGGGTCATAACTTACTGGAAAATATTAATATTCTTAGTTTAACAATTTTTATGTATTATATTATTATTTTCTTTTTGAGACGCGTTACTAACTTATTTTAACGGTAAAGTTTATATAAATCCCAAAAAAAGTCCATAAATGGTAATATTTGTTTTTAACTTATTTTTATCATTATTAGGCTATTAGCTACTGCAGTTTCATATTTTGAGGTGTTTTTGTTAATTTTTGTATTTTAACGTTTGGGGTTCGGTTTTTAACGGGTTTTCTGTTTCGGGTTGACTTTGGGTCAAACTTTGATCATATAATACTTTAATATACTTAGAATGATTTTTAGGTTCTGATGTTTTTATGAATTTGGCTTAAGAACCCGTTTTTATAAATTTTTATCATTTTAGCAAGATTAATATTTATATTTTTGTTTACCAAGTAAATAAACTCTATAAATTATGAAATTTAGCTTCTAAGAGTTTCTTATCATTATAAGACTACTGGAATTTTTTATATTCAGATTTAATGTATATTTGGTAATTTTGTTATATTAGCTCCGTTAAGTCTCGGTTAAGTCTCGGTTTTGAATTACTAAGCATTTTAACTTGATTTTTCCCTTCCCAAATATTTTCATAACATAAATAACTTCTAAATAACCTCATACTTTTGATAGATTAAATCCCCAACTTGTCCCTTGTATTTTTCTTAAAATTCATATTTTTCAAGTTTTTATATTATTTTTAAAGTGTGAAATTAATATGCATAAATCAGGAATCTTTATTTTTAACATAAAATAGTCTTCCTTAACCTCCAGAAATATTTATATTATAACTTTTATACTTAGAGTATATACTTTTATATTTTTGCGAAAACCGGATTTTCGCGTGTACTAGTTTTACTAAAACCGTGTTTGTGTTCAATGAGGGTTTTGAAATGCTTTTATACCTTTTAGTTTCTGAAAAAAATATTGTTTTAAGGTTTCTTGTGAAGTTGGGGGGGGGGGGGGGGGGGGGGGGGGGGGTGTCATGGGGTTGGTTGTGTCACTAACGTGACGATACACGATACCTTGCATGTTTTCGGGTCCAGACGGGTTACCTTGCTGTGAGGAATGGTTGAGAGAGTTCATGGGCTGCTGTAGGTACTTGGTATGATGAAATGAGTCTGTTCATAATGATGGATTATTTCAGGTCTTAGAATGAAAGAAATGATGAGTTTATGAAGATCAAAGTGTAGTAAGTGTATGTGTTATTACCTCTTAACTTGTGATGGACTTATGGATGTTGAAGTGGCTCCTTGTAGTGGTCGATTAGTGCTTCAAGTGAGGCTGAAAGTTTCAGGTTCATTTTGGGATTTAGATGGGTGTTCAATGGTATAACTAGAGAGAGTTCAAGAGAGTGTTTTAGAAGACTTTAAAGTATGATGTATGTGTTGTGTTGTATGAATCGGATGAGAGGAAGGAGAAATGAGATTCAAGTGGTTCCATGGTCTTGGATATTGGAAGATTTTATTTAGATTTAGGGTTTATTTTGGATGGTGGAAGAAGAAATGAGATTTGTAAAAGATTTCCTTAATTTACATTGGGTAGTTTGGGTGGTGGATTTGACAACTCATTTTTTTTATAAAACTTTAAATAGTATTTATATATTAAGTTAGTTAGTTTTATAAATTTATCAGTGAGTTTTTATAAAATGCAAGACTTGTTTATAATTATTTAAGTAGGCAACTTGGACATGGGCTTGTATGAATTTTAATATATATAATATGTGTGTGTCGTGAATATATGCATGTAACATGTATGTGTATGTCCCGTGACATATGTGTATGTATATATACATATATATAGGGGGGTGTGTGTGTGTGTCATGATGTATGGATGTACGTGTAGTATGTATGTAAAGAAAATAGAAAAAGAAATTTTGTTAATAATGGAGGGTTGAATACCGAATTATGCATCTTCTTTGTAGATACAACTGAGTCGATTATAGAGCTCCAATGAACTTGGGTTTTTGCCCAAACAAAGATTATTAAAGTCCAAGGTGGTAGGAAAAAGAATTACATGATTCGGAGTTCATTTTCTACCTTAAACTGGGTGATAAAGTCAAGATAGCATAGCAGTCCCGGTTTCTGCGCAGTCTTGCTTTGAAGCCAGTTTGGAGGTCGAAATCTTGGTAAATTTGAGTGAGATCAGTGGGAAAACTTAGAGGAGAGATGAAGGATTACTTCTGTAAAATACGGGACGAATTGGTGGGGTGTTGGTGGTGTAATCTGCTTATGCAAAGAGATGAAAGATTTTTGACAGCTTTAAGAAGATATGAAGGGAACAAAATCTTGTTTATTCCAAGATATAGATTTGTTATCTTAGAGTAGGACAAATAAAGAGATTTTGATCACCTAGTCAAGTTTCTTAGATTTAGCAAGATTTGTGTGTCCATTCATGCCATCCATGGACTTGGATTGGACTATAGGTGTGGTGGCTTGATTAGGTGGTATCTATAGGATAGTGCTAGAGTTAAGCTATGTGGATTAAATGCATGGTGTGTGATGTATGTATGCATGCATATACATATTTATGGGTGTGTGTCTTTAGATATATTTGTACATAATATATATATGTGTGCATGTGTATCGTGTATATATGTATGTATATGTGTGCGCGCCGTATGTGTATATATATATATATATGTGTGTGTGTGTGTGTATATATATATATATATGTGTGTGTGTGTATATATATATATATATATATATTCATATGAGTGTGTTGGGTTATTATTTTAGGAGTTTAGTAAAATTACATAGGTATTTTAACAATTTTGTCTTATTAGGATATTTAGTAGGATAATATTGGACTATCTACCTAGATTTTGTAAGATGTGATGTGACTTGATAACCTTTTATTTATTTATTTATTTATTTATTTATTTAATTATGTTTTATCTTGTTGTTTTAAATATTTAAAAGTAACCACATATTCTTTAATAATTAGTTGGTGCAAAAAGTTGTCATATTTTTATAAAAATTTGGGTACTTCAAGCTTTTATATATTTACGAGCTTTTAGCTTATGAGTTTACTATTTATTATTTAATTTAGGTGTCTTATACTTTATAATATGCATAGTTACGCTTGTTATATTTTACCAATGGTCTTAAGTTATTAAATTTGATTTGTTTTATAAACGATAATCAATTTTGAGTAAAGATTTATATATTTATTTAAGGGTAGGTAAGTGTCTGTTGTAATTTTTGATTGCTCGATAAGTACATAATTTGTTCTAGTTAGTAATTTTTATGTTTTAAGGTTTATAATTCATAACTTTTATTAACTCAATACTTGTGTTATTTCATGTATAATTTGGTATTTCAAGTTATTACATTTGTGAATTTTTAACTTAATGAAAGGTTGTATATTCACTAGTTTACGGGTTCGTTTAGTTATGATTGATCATTGGGCTATGATGATTTATTTTAGGTTTTATAGGTCGGCTCTTAGGTATTGTTTTTATTTAATTGGGACAAGTCCACGTTAATTTGATGAGTCAAAGCCCATTATGATGTGTGGGCCGTGAGAGCTCTAAAAAAAAATTTTCGGGCCTAAAAATCAGGGTTGTCACACCGTCAAATGCTATAGAGACTACATTTCGTTACTATAACTCATGAAAAAACCCTAAATTCTAAAAGAGTATCAACAACTATTTTTTGTCCCAATAGATGACATTATAGCGACGATTCCATTTCGTTGCTAAAATGTCACCACTAAAAGTCTACTTTCTTGTAGTGTACTGATATTGTAATTATCATTCAAGAGGACAAGCCTATGAAAAAAATGGACGATAATAATTTTGAGTATTAGACATTATCATTGTTCCTTCTATTGAAGAAATTTTTATCCAAATATTGGACATTGAAGCTTATGATTAAAAGCTTTTGGTTTATTCTGGCGATCTAGATAGTCTATCTTCACTTCTTTTTCCAATAAATAAAAACACAAAATTTCTAGTTTTTCTTGTTTTTAATTCTCTTTCAATTTAAATACTAGGCAACAAGCTTTTACCTTATATATTGTGTGTACAAGTTACCCCATCAACGATTAAAAAGTTCAAATTTGGACAATCACATGATAATAACATATAGCAAGAATTACATTGTGAAGTAATATATAATTATATAACATCCTTGGTCTTGTATCGAGACAACAAAATATCAAATATGTTTGATACAACAATGCTATGAATATCATATCAATGGTAGCATAGTTTTCAACTTTTAGAACACATGGACTCTTTCTGACTCAAAGCGTTGAATTTTAAGAAAGCTAGGACGATACGCCATTTCAATGAAATATCGCTCAAAAATATCTATCTCTTCCACTGTTTTCCTTTGTGGACAATATTTGATCAACACGTCCGCATAATAAACCATCAAGATACTTCCATCCTTTAAACCCTCTACCAAATGCACACGCTCCCACATCACCCACTCTAGATCTAGCCTAATACTCTGCTAAATCACCACCTCTTTACACCAAGACTTCTTGACCCCGTATTCCTTCATAACCCAAATCATGAATTCAGTATCGTACGTATCAGATTGACATAAACAACCATTGATGACTCCCAAACTTTGGAAACGGATCACACTATTTGCTACCCCTTCGGAAGGAGGAGATGGAAACAAGTGAAATGTTTCCTTGTGGAAACGGATCACACTATTTGCTACCCCTTCGGAAGGAGGAGATGGAAACAAGTGAAATGTTTCCTTGTCGAAATCGAAAGTACAAAGCTGTTCGGGAGGATCATCGTCAACAACGATCCAGTGAGCTTTGCCATTTAGAAATGACCCGTGGAACCCACAGAGCCAGTATGGGACATGCCCAAGAATCCTCCATTGGCCCGTTCCAAGAGTGTAAACCTCGGCTTCTAGCAGATTTGGGCGCTCACTTAGGTCACCTTTTGGTGGAATATTCCCTTCGAATGTTCGTACAACTTTGTACTCATTCGTCAGTGACCCGACGCCTAAACCATAAACGATTATGGCAGGATCTTGTTCCCTATAGTATTGGTGCCTAGGGAGGATCATATATTCTCTAGTGATGGGATTGCATATGTAAGTGTTATCACATTTATTCCCAAACTCCCACAAGCATATCAAACCATTAACCGAGCCCACCTGGAGTAGTTAAACATCTAGAAAAATAGGCGCATGACCGAGATCAAGGCCCATGACAGGGTCGTGGTGCAATCGTTGGTGACCATCAGGCTCGTCTTTAATCTCGACCCATTTCAAGACGCCTGGTGTATTAGAACTGATTAGCATACCTTGCTCTTGCTGGTGATGAATCATGAGGCCTGCAGGTGATCTCGAGAGGTGGATGTTAGCGAAGTGAGGGTCGGAAAGTAGATTGCGCAAGGTCGCTCATACGCACTTGCAGTGATGATGGTCTTGACAAGAAGTCTTGAGAGGATATCAACCATGATGTGTGGTGGTCCATTGTGTGTGTTTTTAAGTGTGTTTTAATTTATGTATGGCTATGTAGATATATATGTGAATTTTGTGGTGTATTGCAATGGAGAAAGCCATCTAAGTTTTCTACTAGGAAGTTTCGTAAAAGTATATATCTTGAGAAGCACTTGTTTAAATAACACGTTATCTTTGAACATTTTTTGAGGTGGAGATGAGACCAATTATAACTAGTGTCGCCTAATTTACTTTTATTTGGTTTTTGAAAAAAAATTTGTTTAGTTAAGGATTGTTAATTGAACATAAATTATTAACTTTTAATGTACAAACCCCTAAATTCTAATTCTAATATTCACCTACTATTTATTTTATTAAACATGATAAAAATCAAGTGTTCGTACACCAAAGAGACTATGGACACATACATTATTACTTATAAATATAACTAATTTTTTATTTATCAAGTTTATATTTTAGTATAAATAGTTTTACTTTAGGAAATAAGTAACATGTATCTTTACGTTCTAGCTAGGATAGATAAATCATTTGAAACATCATAAATCGATACTATGCTAGTTTCTCGTGTAATAAATATAGTTTAAATATTTAGTAACAAAGATCTAGAAATTATAAAATTATAGTTTAAAATAAAATATGATTGAAAGTTATTTATAAGTAAGAGCTTAAAGTAATAAAATAAAGATATTATTTTTTTAAACTTTTGTTTTTAAAAGTTAAGTTTTTTGTTACGTTTCATTTTTGTAAAAAAACTATTTTCTAAAAATCTCGTTACTTAATAACTCTTATTTTTAGTTATTTCGGTTTATAAAATTTATTTTATAATAAACCATCTGTTTAAAATATTTTATATTTAAAAAATAACTCAATGTTTTTCAATAGATTATTATTTTATAGAAGTTATGTTTCTTTAAAAATTACATTTGTAAAAAGATCTTCTTTTTTAATTATTAAAAAAGTTGCAAGGAAATTAAATAATGTCATTAGTATCTAACATAATCGTAATAGGTGAGACATACAGAAAAATAACTATTATAAAGTCTAGAATTGTGTCACGTGACACCTTATATATTTATTTATTTTAATTAGAAGAGTAGCTTAACGAAAAAATTAAATAAAATATAGTAACAATTAGAAATTAAGTAATAGAATATATATATATATATATATATATATATATATATATATATTTAGTAATATATCATCCCGTGTAATCAATCTTGTAATTAGCATTATTCTCTGTATGATTGATATCATCTCCACAAATAGGAGACTGACTGTAATTATTTATAGGCAATCATTTTACAATGAAAGACACGATTTCAATTATCTCTTTCATGCTATCATAGAGCTATCCTAAGATCCTCCACTTCAAATTTCTTTCTTTCTTCCCCACCTACCTTCTGTCGATCAACCTTACTCTCATCTTCATGGATCCTAAACTCCACCCAGCCATCACTATGGATCCTAAACTCCACCCAGCCATCACTGTTAGCAATATCAAAACTTTTATCCTTGTTACTCTTGCCATTGATTCCGGCAAGTTCTCGTCATGGTCGGAATTATTTAAAATACACTGTCGTGCCTTTCTTGTCTTCGACCACATCTCCTCACGAAAACCCATCGCCACCGCTTCCTCCTCTGCAACACCGACGGTGGACGTCGACAACACGACATCCAACAAAACACCAACCGTAGATGAACCATGGGACCGACTCGACGCCATAGTTCTTCAATTGATCTATGGCACCATCTTCGAGTTCCTTCTGGACACAATCATCAAGAAAAACACTACTGCTTACGATGCGTGGACCGCCTTGTGCAACATCTTTCAAGACAATAAAACCACGTGTGCTGTTCAATTGAAACAGAAGTTCGTTAACACTCATCTTGATGATTTCCCTAATGCATCCGCTTGCTGCCAAGCTCTCAAACTTCTTGTTGATCAACTGGCGGATGTTGATGCCCCCATTGACAATGACTCTCTGGTCATTCAACTCATATTGGGTCTTAATGAACAATATGAAAGGATCGCCGCTATCTTACAACAAATGAAACCTCTATCTTACAACAATATGAACGATACGAGACCAACTCTACAAACGCCTCTAACCAATCATGAGGTCAGGGTCGGACTCGTGGGCGTGGTCGGGGACGTTCCTCTTGGGGTAGAGCTCGTGGAACAACAACCTCCCCTCAATACCCTTCTTTCTTTCCTTTTGGATCATCACAATACTCACCATATTGGGTTGGCCCCATCTCATAAATTCAAAGCTGGGCCACCAATCCTCCTTGCCCATACCCAAATGTTACTAGACCCACCAATCAGGCAGGCCCAGGCATCCTTGGCCCAAGGCCCAATCAGGCGTTGCACACCAATTATGCACCGATAGACATCGATCAAGCATTATATACAATGTCCCTCAACCCTCTTAATCATAATTGGTATATGGATATAGGGGCAACCACTCATATGACAAACTCTCTTGGTAATTTTCAATCTTTTTTTAATAATGGCATTTTACATAATATAATAGTTGGAAATGGCACAACCATTCTTGTAAATGAACAGAGTAATCGAAACCTTCAACCGCCATTTCCACCTTTAAAATTAAATAATTTTCTTTTTGCATCCAAACTTATTAAAAACTTAATTTCTTTCCATTGGCTAACAACCGACAATTGGATTTCTATTGAGTTTGAGCCGTTTGGATTTCTTGTGAAGGACTTCAAGACCCAGATCACTATCCTACGAAGTAATAGCAGTGGTGACTTATACCCCCTTCTAGACTCAACCGTAACTCAGGTTACCTCTCCTACAACTTTTGCTGCTATATCTCATCAACTTTGGCACTAACGGCTAGGCCACCTGGGCCTTCTTTATTGCATTCTCTTAAAAAATCATGTTGTATTGACTACGGAAAAACTAAGAAAAACATTTGTCAACCTTGTGAGTTTGGAAAAAGTACTAGATTACCTTTTGTCAATTCTTATACTATCACATCTTTACCTTTTGACCTTATACATAGTGATATTTGGACATCCCCCGTCCTAAGCACCGGGGGACATCGTTACTACATTTTCTTCTTAGATAACAAAACCAATTTTTTATGGACATATCTATTAAGCAACAAATCAAATGTCTATAACACTTTTTGCATATTTTACAAATACATTTTCACCCAATTTGAAAGGAATTAAAAATTTTCAATGTGACAATGATCGAGAATACGCAAACTCCTTCTTTCAACAATTTTGTCACCAACATGGGATGTCATTTCGTTTCTCTTGCCTTCATACATCCTCTCAAAATGGGAAGGCGGAACCCAAGATTCGTTCCATAAACAATGTCATCCGAACACTTATAACTCATGCCCAACTACCTAACACCTATTGGCATCATGCACTCGAGATGGCCACATACATCCTCAACATACTTCCTAGCAAAAATAATACTACCTCACCCCTACCCAACTCTTATATAATCGTATTCCTTCATATGATCATTTAAGAGTTTTTGGGTGCCTTTGTTACCCAATTTTTCCTCCCTCAATAATTCATAAACTACAAAGTCGATCAAACCCATGCGTCTTTCTTGGTTTTCCTTCACACCACCGTGGATACAAATGCCTTGATCTAAAATCTCACAAACTCATTATTTCACTACATGTGGTATTTGATGAAACGGTCTTCCCATTTGCTATTACTCTAAACCCCCCTCCCTCGTATGATTTTCTCACAGCACACCTTCATCCATTTTTTTGGGCCCATATTCAAAACAATCCCACCACTGTCGAACAAAATAATATTAACCACCCAACACCAACACATACCCCACCACATCCTCCCACCCACTCAAATAATCTCAATCACCAACAATTTACACCTTCACCAAACCAATCACCATCTACACCTACACCACCAAACACCCTTTTATCGACCCAAAATAACCCCCCCCCCCCAATATCTTCGGCCTAGCCTCACACCCCCACTCAAACTACCAACTCTAACTCTTCTATCCAAAATAACTCTACTGCTTCACCACCCTCTTCTTCAAAAAAAAAAAAACTTTACCACCTCTCCAACCTCCTCTACCTCTTATGTCCAACCTCCTACTGTTGACGCCCCTGTACGCACCATTTGTACTCGTGCTATGAATGGGATCACAAAGCCCAAACAGCTTTTCAACCTTCACACCACCACTATTGTTCCTATTCCTACAAACTGCATGATTGCCCTATCCATTCCCGAGTGGAAGAACGCCATGACTACCGAGTTCAATGCACTTATTAAAAATAGGAATTGGAAATTAGTCCCGTGTGAACCCAACATGAACATAATACATAGCATGTGGCTTTTCAAGCATAAGTTAATTCTAATGGTTCTCTTGAGCGTTATAAGGCGCATCTAGTTTGTGATGGGAGGTCTCAATAGGCTTTGAGGGCGTGGTATCAACAATTCACAGACAATGTTCTAACTTTGGGGTTTAAGCAGAGTCGATGTGATAATTCTTTGTTCATTTTGCATCACGGGAACAATACCGCCTACATGCTTTTATATGTTGATGACATTGTTCTTACAACATCCTCTGATGACCTTCAAAAACAACTTATGTCTAATCTTGCAACCGAATTTGCCATGAAAGATCTTGGCCCGCTTAGTTTCTTCTTGGTGATCTCTGTAACACGGTGCAATGACACATTGTTTATATACATCGTGCTGGTCTCGAATCATGCAACCCCGTAACCACACCTGTGGATACACATGCAAAATTGAGTGCTTCTTCCGGAACCAAGTTTGACAAACCCATGCTATACTGGTGTTTGGCGGGTGCCCTTCAATACTTAACATTTACTAGACCCGACATAAGTTATGCCGTTCAACAAGTTTGTATCCACATGCATGCCCCACGCACTGACCATTGGAATGCCTTAAAAAGAATCATCAGATATGTTAGAGGAACTCCCGACATGGATCTTACCTTTACACCAATTGCAACTCCCTCTCTCACTGCATATACAGATGCAGATTGGGCCGAATGTCCCGATACCCGCAGATTTACCTCCGGATATTGTCTATACTATGGTGACAATTTCATCTCTTTGTCATCCAAACATCAACCAATAATATCTCGATCAAGCGCGAAGGCAAAATATCGCGGGCTTGCTAACATGGTCACCGAAGTATGTTGGCTACGTAACTTACTATTGGAACTTTGCCATCCGCTACCGCGAGCCACCCTCGCATACTGTGACTACGTAAGCGCCATCTATCTTTCTCGAACTGTCCAACATCAATGCACCAAACACATCGACCTCGACATCCACTTTGTCCGCAAACACGCTCAACGGGGCACTGTTCGAATCCTACATGTCTCCTCTCGTTACTTGCAGATATATTCACTAAAGGTCTTCCTCAGGTTATCTTCGAAGACTT
Organism: Flaveria robusta; assembly: GCA_025506415.1. Classification (NCBI taxonomy): domain Eukaryota; kingdom Viridiplantae; phylum Streptophyta; class Magnoliopsida; order Asterales; family Asteraceae; genus Flaveria; species Flaveria robusta. Next base: position 9,390,922 of record CM046465.1, read on the forward strand.
CAGATCCAATCTCAGCCTACAGTCCCCTCCCGTTTCAACTGCAGGCGTATAATAGAATATATATATATATATATATATATATATATAGGGTTAGGTTCTTTTCTGGACTGCTATTAAAATGAGAACTCACAAAACTCTTATTAACCATTGATTATACTAATCTATGGTTGAGATTAAAAGGGGTAATATTGTAAATTAATATATCACTTTATTTTGGTAATTAAAGCATTAAGGGTGTATTAGTAAAATGAGACTATTAAGGTTTTTGTAAACCCCCAAAAATAGAAAAGATCTCGTATCTTACTCCTTCTCTCACCTTCATTCTAGATTTTATTAGCTAAAAAACCATTTACACATATATGCATCAGATCAATTTTATAAATTATATGCATCAAATTATATAATTTACATAAGTTATATATATGTAAAATAACACTTAAATCAATTTTGTGCGTGTAACAACTCCACAACAAGCAATGTATATTAATTTAAATATACGATAATGTGTTACATATATGTCAATTTCGTGGATGTTGTACAAACTCAAGCGATATACATATATGTAAATTGGTGTGCTTTGAAAGACGTTTCTTAATATTATGGAGTTCGCATACATGTAAGTTAGTGTATCAAATGTGTATGCAATTAGAATTATACAACCAAACTGAAAACAATTACTGTAGTTATATTGATATAGATGTGATTTACATATACATGATCAAATATTCAACGTATCATTACGTAGAAGTAGACAAGTTTACATATAGATTTATGTATATGTAAAAAAAGTTTGCATATAGGTTTACATATACGTAAGTATATCTACATATATGTAAGTGGTCTAACTTTATAATTTTCAAAAATTTTATAAATAATCAATACCAAAATCATACATCAAGAAAGAAACCAAATAGTATTATCCATAGGATAGTTTCACCAACGACATCATCTTCATCGTCATGGTCATCTTTATAAGAATGAAAAACAAACCTTAATAAACACATTAAATGTGTGTATTAGACACTTAGAGATCACCCAAAACATGCATGATTTTGAGTATTTTATTCTCATATATTTTTATGATATTCAATCTTGTTTTCATCTTGAATCTTGTGAAAAGAAGAACACATAATGTTTCAATCGTAATCTTCTACTAGGGGACTTGAGTTTGGTGTTCATTAGTGAAACCATCAGCCACAAGACTAAACAAAGATTAAACATAAAAAATCAGTACTTGATTACACGAGGTATCCCAAACATCAAAACTAAAACCCTTTACATGATCATCGTCATCCTCATCAATGCCATCATCTTCATCGTCATCGTCATCTCACCTTCGGCTCATCTTCTTCGTCGTCATTTTCATCTTCTAACTGTGTGCGACATCATCATTTTCATATTCATCATTTTTAATCTTCTAGCCATTCGCAACTAATTTCAATCGTTTTTTGTTAGAAGGTGAGGATTTGAAGGGTTCATAATTTGGTCATTTGATTTTGTTTAAAGGTGAGCATTCGATGTAAATAAATCCCAAATCCTTTGGGATTGTAATATAGTAAAATTTTATTTTGAAACTACCTTAATTAAAGGAGTTCAAAATGGAAAAAAACCAACTATTAAATGAATATAAAATTACCTTATTACCCTTTAGAATATATTAAATAAATAATAAAAACTACATCAATCAATGGCTAAAATGAGTTTTCGCAGTTCTCGTGAAATTTTTAAGAGTTCTGAAAAGATCCTGACCATATATATATATATATATATATATATATATATATATATATATATATAAAGGAGGGATCAAATGAAAACCACCATTATAAGAGAAAACCAAGAAAACCAATATCAACCAATCACATAATTTCAAATACTTTTTTAATTCTTTTAATTAAAAGGGCAATTAAGTAAAATTTCACTCCACTAATTTAGGCAATATTTTTTTAACTTTCAATTCCTTATTGACTTTTGACCAATCTCTCTCCAAATCATCATTTTCCATATTCGTAAAACTAATTTAAATCAAATTAAAGATTCAATGATGATTTAGATGAAGATTCAACTGGAAGTTATGATCTAATAAATATGAATTTTTACTTATGACTAAAGACGAGGTTTGAATCATGCTAATGTCGGTTGTAATGATAATATTATTGCTTTAGGGTTCACGTTACCAGCTTCACGAGGTATGCTTCTAATCGAGCTGATAACTCTTTATTATTGGCGGGCTTCAATTCGAGAAACAAGATGAATTTTATGACATACGAATTTGATGCGGGGCTAAGCAAAGAATCAATGTTGTTGATGATGTAGAAACTGAACCCTAAAGAAATCAATGATGTTGATTTATGTGTACGACTTACGTATACGTAACTATGTACATAAGCGTAAGCTATATTTTTTTAGAAATCGACAATGATGGCATAAGTTTTCTTCACATTGTTAGGTACGTATATGTAACTATGAATTGCATATATAAATGTATGGGTTACTTATATGTAATATGTAACTCACATATACATAACCAAAAGATTTCCAATTCTAAAGTTCTCAACTCTTCTTCCCTATCTTTTAATTCTTATATCGTTTGTTCAGATTGCGTTCACATATATATAACACCTAGGAACTAATATATTGTTTGTTTGGTTTTATTTCTATTGTTTATTTAATTATGTTACTTATACGTACTCACCTTCTTCTTTTCTCCTTTGACCAGCTTATGCTTTTTAGATCGCATAATGGTGGTACGTATATGTAACTCGGATTACGTATACGTAATTCATTTTCTTCTCTATCGTCTTCTATCATTTACAATAGCTCATAAGTAGAGAGTTACATATACGTAATCTTGCGGGTTAAATATATGTAAACATATTTGAAACATTGTAAAACATGAATCGAATGATTAGGTCTGCTCTTTGACATCTTCTTCTTCGATCTTTTCTTCTAGTTTCTTGATTATATCTAGATCTGAGGAAAAAAAATCATAAATAGGTGAGATAGATGAGAGAATGTATATTTCTAGGAGATATTTAATATTGAGAAATTTTAAAGTCAAACCAATTTTAATCTTCCTAAAATACCCCTAGAACTTTTAATTAAATCCTTAAAACAACATTTATTTACAATTTTGCCACTATATGATCTCAACCATAGATTACACAAATCAATGGTGGATTAATGGTTTTCTTAGTTTTCTAGTATAAAATAGTTTTCTCTTGAACCCTCCCCTAATATATCATCCCTTGTAATCAGTCTTGTAATTAGCATTATTCTCTACATGATTGATATCATCTTCACATATAGGAGATTGACTGTAATTATTTATAGGCAATCGTTTTACAATGAAAGACACGATTTCAATTATCTCTGTCATTAAGAGTTAAATCTCTTTCGGATCTTCTTGCAACCTAATCATGGTCTAATTATAAAATCAAGTATTCATAATTTTATATTTTATACCCTCCATAATGAGGCGTTAAAATTGTAATTGTTGGCAGGAACTGCCCGCGCCACCGCCCTTGTCAACGTTTTCCCTACGTTATGGAGCTGATGCTATTTTTCAATAACGCCAGAGTTGATGCTATTCGACGAACATCGCTGCTGGCGGCATTCCGACGAAAACACCGCCCTAATCGAATCGCCGGGGACACTCCACAGGTAAGCTCTTCTCCACCGGTCGAGGGCCCTACTCGTTGTTATCGCCACGATGGCCGAGGAGGATTATATGATGGTTTCTGACGGAAATGTGGTTAGTTTATTTTTGTGTGGTGTTTAAATGTGAAGAGGTACACAATAGATGTTAAATCAAGGGTATGGGTATCACAACCTTGCTTGTACGTGAATTGATAGAGACAAATCACCAAGAATGGCTACCGGAAACTTGAAAGCAAAACAAATACACACCATAACTCCACTACATAACAAACCATCCACTACTCATTAGAATGCAGAAGCGATTTAGAATATATTTCTATTTACATATATATTAACTGAGGAAGATGTAAAATGAAACAAAATAATTGAGTAATAATTGAAGGGGCATCAACCACTACATATTTTTTTAATTAAAAAAGATAACGTTGAGTTGATACTAATGTGGTGAAAAATGCCCCTTAAAGGGCATTAACTATTACTTAACGGTTTTTAAAGTAACTTTGAAAAGTAGAATGCATAGGAACTAACATATGAAAACAAACTTGCTACGAACATTCAATTATTTAACTCCAACTAAACATGCATGCATATAGCTAACATATTAATATCACACGAAATATTATTGAAAAGTGGACTTTTTGCAAAGTAAAATCCAGTAAATTAAATAATGTACATTGTGGAGATTAAGAATAAACCAACAGTTTAAACGTTAATTAGGTAGTAGCTCAACTTAAAATCAAACACTTGAACCCATCTTGTTAAAATTCTGTTTGGGTACCCATCTTGTTAAAATTATGTTTGACCCAAATACTCGAATACATATTAACGTGTATCTTTTTACTCTAATAAAATAATAAATATAAAGTATACATGACATCACTACATTCACTGTTATCAAATTTTTCGTGCCTATCTTTTCTATTAAATAATCATATTAATTGCTAATATTATTTAATTCTTTTTTATATTTAATAATTTGTAATAAATTTTTATAAAATAAAAAAAAATTAAAACGTCAAACCTTTTTAAAAATGAAAAATATTTGAAATTGGTGTTTTTTAAAAAGTAAAGTTTTTATAAAATAATTAAAATTAGTAGTTATAGTAAGAAAGTTTTTACAAATGATATTTTATAAAATGTTCTTTTTAAAACAAAATATTTAATTCTATTTATAATAAGCAAGATTTCAATCGTATATTATATTAAAATATTATTTTATTATTAACAAATTTTATTTTTTTAATATTTTATTTACTCAAATCATGTAATACACTGGTTTACTAAAGCTAATTACAAATAAAGAAAAAGAAATCCGTCAAGTCCTACTACCAAACAAATTCTAGGATTTGATCTTTGATGACAATAATATAACAATATTAAAAGTTCATAACTCCTATTGTGTGGAACTAGAACGAGTACTGGGGAGGGGGGGTACGGATAGAGGTGGGCAAACCGGGTCCGGCCCAATACCCGAAACCGGGTTCGGCCCAACCGGTTTTTTTCGTACCCGGGTACGGGTGGAACCGGGTTCGAACCCGGGTCGGGTTCACCCAAGCTATTACCCTACCCGACATACCCGGTTAGGGTCGGGTCCGGGTCGGGTACGGAACCCGGGTATAATAGGGTTTTTTAATTTTTTTTTGTTTTTTTGTTTTTACTAATATAAATCATTATTATTATTATTATTATTATTATTATTATTATTATTATTATTATTATTATTATTATTATTATTATTATTGTTGACTTGTTATTGTTGTTTTTGTTATTATTATTATAAATCATAATAAGTATTATGTTATTATTATTTATTGTTATTATTATTATTGTTGTTGTTGTTAATATTATTATACTATTATTATAAGTGCTATTATTGTTATTATTATTAATAATATTATTTTTTTTTGTTTTTGTTTGTTTTTGTTGTTGCTGTTATTATTAATAATATTATTATTGTTATTATTATTAATAATAATATTAATGTTGTTTTTATTTAACAATATTAAATAAACATTAATTTTTCATTTATTTATTTAAACAACTTAAAAATACATAAATCGATCAATAAAAAATAACATAAAACTTTTATTTAAGTTATCGTCTAATGTTTATTTACTACGAGACGCTTGATCAAATGCTAATTCTTAGTCCATATGCCAGAAGATACTCCTTCTTCTACCTCTTCATCGTGTACTTTAGCTTCGAGTGCAATTTCATCTTCGAGGCTTGTTTGGTCTTGTATACGATCCATCGCATCTAAGTGATCCTTTAAACAAATGCACATCTCAACCGCTTCTGGAGTTAGTCTTGTTCTCCGTAATGAGATTACCCTGCCACTAAGAGAAAACGCAGATTCCGAAGCTATCGTAGAAGCTTGGACGCTTAGTAAATCACGGGCCATAGCGGAAAGAATCGGAAATTGAGATTCCTTTCCTTTCCACCAAGCCAAAATATCGAATGCACGATAATCTTCGGTAGTCATAGTGGAAATAAAATCCGTAGCACATATCTACCGAGCTCGCTTGTTGGGGTGTTACCCCTTTGTCGTTTAGCCGTCACATCCCGAACAACATTCAACATGGTTATAACCGGGTCTTTCATCGAGGTACTAGCATTTGAGGTTGATTCTCTTGGTGTGGTTATATTTACGTTAGGCCATATCTATTTAAATAAAAATTATATATTGTTTTCAAGCTTGCATTAAAACTTTTTTTGGCATCCCTTGAAAAATTGGGGTTTTCGTCATGCATATCTAAATTGTCATTTATCTCGTCTATCAAACATTCAAACCAGCAACATTTAAAACGGATTTAAAGCGGCGGCACAAGTAAAAACGGGTGGTAACTCCTCAAAATATTTTTTAAACTTTTCTTTCATTGGTTTCTATCATTTGTGTAAACATATCATTTTTATATTGAAAATTTTAAAATTCAAAGCCATGAAATATAATTCTTGAACCACCGAATAACTAGTGGGATAATAACTCCTGATAATTTTGTTGTTGAGTTTTTAAACACCTCAAGAAAATCGGATAGACTTTGAACATTTATCCAACCCGCATCCGGAAATGGGTCGGCTTCACCATTATCCGAAAGACTATTATGAAAAGCTTTCAAAGTTCCCTTTTGTTTTTAGCACAATTAAACATGTGACAAGTCGAATTCCACCGAGTAGGTACATCCCAATTAGGACCTAAAATACAGAGTCCGTATCCTTACAAAGTTTTTATAATCTTGATATCTTCTTCTACTTTTTTTATAAACGTCATGTAACATAAATCGAAAAGCTTTAATAAAGTTATCAACAAATTGCACGGATAGACCGTCTTGCACTACTAAATTAATAATATGTGCAACACAACGAGTATGGAAAAAATCACCGTTTGCAATCGGAAGATATTTTAATTTTAATTTTTCAGCCGCGGTTGTGTTGTTGGAAGCGTTATCAAATGCCATTGAAAAAATTTTATTTTGTAAATTAAAAGTAGTTATTACATTATCCAAAAAGTAAAACAAAAATTCTCCGGTGTGTGGATACGGAAAAAGATCAAACGCAATCATACGTTTCATCAATTGCCATGATTTGGGATCTACCCAATGAGCGGTGACGCAAAGGTACGATTCGGGTAAACCGTGTGGAGCCGACCAAACGTCACTAGTTAAGTTTACACCGGTATTTAAATTTTCAAATAATACAATTAAATCATTTTTTGCTTGCTTCCATAATTTTAAACAATAACGTCTAAGGGTAGTACGACTTACATGGTTGTAACGAGGTTGAAGCGTCTCTCGAATTAAGTTGGTCAACGAGGATTGTCGAAGTGACTAAAAGGCAAAGCTTCTTGAATCACGAACTTCGCCATTCGATCTCGAACCCTATTAACGTCGTAATTAAAGATTCCACCGTCTCCACCTAATTGTGTTTGTTGCGAATCCGGATTACTTTTCAACGACTTACAAAACTTCTTGCTAATGTGTTTGCTTAAAGTCGTGTTAGAATCTTTAGCAAGCAAAGCTCCACAAAACTTGCAATGAGCCTTTACAGACCCGTCACTCAACTCAACCATATCCCAATTGCACCATACATCCATGTTACGATTGTGTGGAAGAACACGAATGACGGTTGGAGCGGTGGACGAACTTTGACCAACGGAAGATTGTGATTGAGCCATAACAACATTCAAGACAGTGAAAAGTGTAAAACGAGAGAGTGAAAATGTAAAACGAGAGTAAACTAGAGTATTTTTTGCGTTTTTTGTATATGTTTTTGCGTTTGAGAGTTGGGTACTCAACCAAACCAACCCACACCTATTTATACTACCTTAGGGGGCAAAAAAAACAAAAAAACGGTCAAAAATGAGTTCCAACGGCTATATAGCCGTTAAAAACGGCTAGTTTTTTAAAAAATCCCGAAAAACGGTAAAAACCGGGTTGGACCCGGGTACGATCGGGTCGGGTCCGGGTTGGGTCGGGTCGGGTACGGTTCGGGTTCTAGAAAAATATAAAATACCATAACCGGTTCCTACCCACCGGGTATTTTCGGTTTCAAACCGGGTACACCCTATACCGGGTTGTACCCGGACCCGGGTCCGGGTCGGGTTCGCCGGGTCGGGTCCGTACCCGGTTTTTTTGCCCAAGTCTAGGTACGGAGACAGTACGGGCAGGGAACTGCAAATATCAAAAATTCAAGATACAGGTAACGCAAAGAGATGGCAAATAAAATATAAAAAAGTAAAGTATATTATATAAATTTCAAAATAGATATTAAAGTATTAAACAAATTCCTTAGGTAATTATAATCACAAATTCATATCCTAGCTCATTTAGTGTGAGGTCGGCAACCTCCAAAAACCCTACATCTTCAATTGAATCAAAAGCATCTCCACCCACACCCTAAATATTTACAACATCATTTGGATTCGTTGACAAAAGACGAAGATTATTGTGGATGTAAACAAAGTCTTGAGCACGACTTGTAGTCAACATGTTCCTCCTAAGTGAGTGAATAAATGCACAAGTACTCCAATTACGCTCAGCATAAGGTTGTCCAAGTAATCTAAAAGCCAAAATCCGGTGAAAAGAAGTTTAAGCATCAAAGTTAGCCCACCAATTCTTGGGTTCCATACTAGCCATCAATGAAATGCTTGTTAATCTTCAAAAGGACTACTTTTCATCGAAAACATTACATACTCATCAAGGACTCCCTTATGCTCATCTTCATTAGGAAATAGCCTTTTAAAAAATTTAGTCCTTTACTGTGAAAATGCTTGTTACATCCATTTCAATGAAACACGTTTGTACACGCGATCTTGACCCTCCAAATAAATAATTGTCTGCTCTTCAACACTTGGACCCGCACAAATATGCTTATACTTCCATACGAGATTCAAATTGTATATTAATATCCAGAGATTTGAATTCCAGTCCAGCACAGGTTCAACTCCTTGGTCATAGCCCGCATCTTTAGTTTTTGAGAGGAGCATCCTTCTCACCATCTTCTTCATCTCCGATTCCTCAATCTATGTAAACGAATTTTTGTGCGTTAATTGTTAAGTATTCGAGTTACATTGATTCTTTATTCAAGTTGATTTTGTGTGTTAACAGTATGACTTATTGATTCAAACACAAAAAAGTGCATCAGCTGGAATGAAAGGGATTTAAATTGAATTCATGACTCGGTGAGTTTTCATTGTCCCTAATTTGAGGTTTGTTATTGTGTATGTAATTATTAATCACACAACAATGACTATCTTGAAATAATTTGTCATGTTGTGTTAATATAGTTATTTGTTTCTGTTAATTTAATTTTTAATTTTTATTAATTTCTGATGCTAGTTTGTTATTAAGAAACTATGTTTTTATTTTTTGCTGAAAAACAAGGTTAATTTTGAACAGTATCATTGTTTCTTCTATTAAAGAATTTATATCTTGATTGATGTTTGCACAATCACATGACAGAATAATAACACATTGTAAATCACCAAATAACTTTCATGTTTATGATTTGAAATCCAATTGAATCAACAAATGATAAAAACTAATTGAACCTCAAAACCTATTTTATCCTTTCTTCTCATTTAGTTACATCTTCATGCCCACTGGAGATGACATTATAGCAATAATCAAATATGGGATGATATCATTCTAAGAGTTTAACTCAACTATCTCATTGAAGTAATATAACAGCCTTGGTCTTCTATCCAAACAGCATAATATCATATATGTTTGATACAACAACGGTGTGAATATCATATCAACAATAGCATAGTTATTAACCATCTAGAACACATAGACTCTTTCCGATTCAAATCTTTGCAGTTTAAGAAAGCTAGGACGATACGCCATTACGTTGAAGTAGCGATTAAAAATGTCTATACGTTCAAGAGTTTTCTTGTGTGGACAATATTTGAACAAGAAGCCTTCATAATAGACAATCAAGATACTCCCATCCTTTAAACCCTCTACCAAATACAAGGGCTCCCACATCACCCACTCTAGATCTGGGCTAATACTCTGCTTGATCACCACCTCTTTATGCCAAGATTTCTTGACCCCGTATTCCTTCATCACCCATATTGCGAATTCAGAATCGTACGTATGAGAATGACCTAAACAACCATTTATGACTCCCAAACTTTGGAAGTTGATCACACTATTTACTACCCCTTGAGAAGGAGGAGATGGAAACAACTGAAATGTTTCCTTGTCAAAATCAAAAGTGCAAATCTTTTCGGGGGAGTCCTCGTCAAGAACGGTCCAATGAGCGTTGCCATTTAGAAACGGCCCGTGGAACCCATTGAGCCAGTACGGGACATGACCAAGACTCCTCCACTGGCCAATGCCAAGGGTATAAACCTCGGCTTCTAGTAGACTTGGGCGCGATGATAGGTCAGGATTTGGTGGTATATCCCCTTGAAACATCCGTATCACTTTATACTTGTTTGTCATTAACCCGACGCCTAAACCATAAACGATTATGGCTGGACCTTGATCCCTATAGTATTGCTGCCTAGGGAGGATCATGTATTCTCTAGTGATGGGATTGCATATGTAAGTGTTGTCACATTTATGACCAAACTCCCACAAGCATATCAAACCATTCACGGAGCCCACCTGGAGGACTTTGACGTCCCGAAAAACAGGTGCAAGACTGAGATCAAGGCTCATAACAGCGTCGTGGTGCAACCGTTGTCGATCATCAAGCTCGTCTTTGATCTCGACCCATTTCAAGATTCCTGGTTTATTATGACTTGTCATCATATCTTGCTCGGAATCATGATGAATCATTAGGCCTGCAGGTGATCTCAAGAGGTGGACGTTAGCGAAGTGAGAGTCGGAAAGTAGTTCGCGCCAGCTCGTGCATACGCACTTGCAGTGGATGATGGTCTTGACTGGAAGTCTTGAGAGGACATCAACCATGATGTGTGTTGGTAAGTCCTCCATTGATGGATTGCGATTAAACATAATCAAAACAAAAGAAATGTCGATTTTGGGCTAAGTGGCGCCTTTGAGTCGAGTATTTGTTTTGAAAAGAACACGTCTATGTATATGTATTTATAATATTGTGGTGTATTACAATAGAAAAATTCAAGAAAGTCCTCTACTTGGAAAATACGTAAAACTATATACTTTGTCAAGTGCTTGGTCAAATAAGATGTTATATTTGACCATGTCGTAAGGTGGAAATCAAACCTCCTACATAAGTAGCTAGGGTCATGAGTTGTAATTAATTACTTGGATTAATAATTTTTCAGAAAAATAGTGAACATAATTAACTTCGTATAAGTGTTATTTATTTGTTTCAGAAAATAATTAACATGCTTATATAACAACGTATGTAAATATTCTTATGCTTGTATATGTGCATATGTATAAAGAAAATAAAACTAACATCAGTAAAACTCGACATAGTAACATACTTCAGTTAATTATGAACTTAATACATAGCAAGTCATATTGAGATCTTGTAAGGGTAGCGTATAAACCGAAATAGTCTAGTCTTTTTAATGGGTCATTCTTGTGTTGTTTTTTTTCTGTACAATTCTTTCAATAAAAAAAAAAAAAAGTCGCATAGTTTATTTATGCGAACTTGTTTGTCAAAGTTGAGTAGTTCAATATTAGATTGATATTCCACTTGTGAAACTTAACAAGTGGCATCAGAGTCTAAAACGAGCAAACTAGGCTACGAATGTCACTACCTTAAGGGTTGCCTGATTATCAATCAATTAAGAACCAAGTTGAAGAACACGCAAGCTAGAGAAGGAACTGCTCATAACAATGGTTGTCTTCTAAACAATGGTCGACTTCTCAATAGTTGTAGGTATAAAACATTTGAAACTAACTAACTACCGAGTCTAGTCTACGTGTGTTATGCCCTATCTACGAGGATAAGACGTTTGGAAAGTCGTGAATACATAAGAGATGCATATGCCAAGGATTGACACCAGCGCGGAAAGCCATGTCTCTATTATAGGTAACATTTAAAGAGGAAATGTCAGATCACTTTCAAATCACTTTCAAGATGTTGAAACACCAAAACAGATTTAGACATCTTGCATGGGTCAATGAGGGTGTGTTTGAATCCTTATTTGTTTAATAGGGTGTGTGAAACCGACTAAAAAGGGATTATGGTGTCACGTAGGCATAACAACACATTTCCATACTCATTTAATGGCCGTTAGGTAGGCATTGTGCCTATTGACCTAATATTACAACCATATTATGTGTTCTTAATGTTAATGCGATTTATAAATCTATTATTATTATGAGCTCATAAACAATAGTTGATGTTATATTTAGTATAGTTATCATATGTAATCAGTGATGCGATATTTAAAAGCTTGTGATGATAGATGTTTTTGGAAGAGCAGAAAGACTTGAGCTCTGAAAAGTGTTTTTGGTGCACAAGCTATTGTAATAAGATATGTTCAACGGACATGAAAATGTTTTATTTATTTAGTTTTTGTTGCATGATTTGTGCATGTTAACGTGGTTAGCAGGTGTGGTGTTACAATGTAATGCTTTAAGTTGGAAAGAGATGACTATATTCTTGTTTTTTTAAAAGTGTGGTTAAAATCTAAAACAGATATTTTGAAAAATGCAATTTTTTTAATCCATAAGCAAATCGCAACGTTAGAATTTTTCTTGTACATGAGCTTTTGTTGAGTTTTGTCGATTGTTGAGATAGACTTTGGAGATCATCATCTACACATGAGGAACTTTCCATGACTTTTTAATCAAATGAACTTTTTTCTTTTCACATTTGGTTAAAAATATTTGATTTATCGTTTTTCATGTTTTTTAGTTTAGTTAGTACATGTGCACATATTGCTTGTATTTAGGTAGTTAAATAAATGGCTTGAAAGATATGATTGAAACTCTTTATGGTACTTGGATTGTGATGAAAATACAAATGAAAAATTAGAGGAAGTAGTTTTTGGAAAGTGCATAATAAGCGGTACGTATTAACAAATGAAAAAAGAAAAAATAAAAAAATAAAAAAAAGATAGATTGAAGAAAGAAAGCAAGTTAAGCAAGAAAGAAAAAGAACTCAGCAAGAAAGATAAAAAGAACGACAACAAGAACAAATGAAAAACAATATTAAAAAAAGTATGCACAACAAGAAAGTAGGAACGAAGCAAGTGATAAGAAATAACAAACGAAAGTTGTAATCAGAAAAAAGGGAATAAATAGCAAGAGACGGTGACAAGAGCCAATAAGCAGCAGCCAAGAAGCAAGAAACGTGTGGTAAGAATAAAGAGCTAGAAAATAGTTTGGAAGCATTACCTGAAAAGAACACCGAGACTTTTGTTTAAACAATCAAAGTGAGTTTTAGCGTTACGAATGTGGTGAACCAGATCACTTTTCATACAAGTACACCAAGTGGAGGATACGTACGTTGAAAGAAAAGGAGCAAAAAGTTCATCTCGTTGATTATGATCGATTGATATGAAGGTGTTTTGAATATACAATGATTAGGGGATGAATGTTAGACTTAATCTTTGTAATTCACTATGAAAGTAAATTGGTTAAGTTGATGGGTTTGAATCAGGGAAAGCCTTATTATTATGAAGCTTTTGGGGGTTTGTTCATTTGATTATGAGTATATAACTTGTTATTTAATTAGTACAGGCATCTAAGCTAGTTAAAGTTTATTTATTAAATATTTGAGAGCAGTTCAAATAAAAACCAAGTAAAATTGAGAAAAATTTTGCAAACTTAAAAACAAAGTTAAAATCAAAATAAATCATTATTTTTATTGTAAGAATAATATTGTTACACATATACAACATTATGTTTTTTATGTATATGTGCAAATTCACGTTCGTTAATAAATTAACACACATGTAAAATGTAATTTACACACATGTTTAAAATGTGTAATTTACAATTTACACATGTAAGTTTACTTTATGTAAGTTGTATTTTACACGTGAATTAGTTTTTTAACGAACATGAATTTGCACATATATATAAAAAAAAGTAAAATGTTATTTTCGTCCCTGACTTTTTGTTAAATTTGTCATTTCAATCAAAAAAATATTTTTTAGTCATTTCAGTCACTGTAGTTCAAATTAATCAATTAATATTCAACTAAAACTAAAAAACACATGAGACGACTAGTGAGACCAGACGCTTCACTTTAAAAGCTTCGATTAACTCTAACCCATATTGTTCGATTGAGGTCTGCCGTGGGATTTCAATTAATGTTCACGTTTTGTTCGATCTGTACTGTTATTTGATTGAGGTCTGTTCTGGGATTGAGGTTGATTGTTCACATGCTTTATTTAATTGTGGTCTTTGAACGTGACAATAGCAGACCTCAATAAAAAAAAAGTGGCAACAGTAAACCTCAATAGAACAACAGTACACGTTCAAACAAAACGTGAAGATTAATTGAAATCTTACAGCATACCTTAATCGAACAACATGTGTTAGAATTAATCGAAACGACCGGTCTTACGAGTCGCTTCATGTGTTTTTTAGTTTTAATTGAATATTAATTGATTAATTTGTTTTAATTGGATAATTAGGGTGTTGAAAAAGACTAAAATACCCTCATATTTAGCGAAGTTTTACCGGAGTTTTAGCGGTGTTAGTGGAGTGGATGAAAATGTCAACATTTACTAAACTACAATGACTGAAATGGCAAAAAAAAAAGTTTTTGGATTGAAATGATAAATTTAACAAATTGTCAGGGACGAAAATAACATTTTACTCAAAAAAAAATATTGAATAGTGTAATATGTTATTCGTATAAGAAAAAGAATTCACTTGATATTGATTTTGTTTTTGGAAGTTAGCAAAAATTTTCTCAATTTATTTTGATTTTCATTTGAACCAAATCGTTATATGTTTATCAAGTAACTTAAGATAACTACATGTTAGAGTTTGAAAAAATTTAGAATTGTTATTTTCCTTTTAAAGAGGGTCGCGTGTATATAATAGTAATGCCCATTATTCGGTTTTCCAGATTTAAAAATTATCGATAATCATGTTTTTAATTTAATAAGCCTTCTATTTCATATTTTCTTCTTGCTCCAATATTGTTACTATTTGATTAAAGGTTCATGGTCCATTAGAAAGGTAAGCAAGCTCCATTGGTGTGAGGCGCTTCACACCTGCTTGCCATTGTGTTACATACGTGAAGGTGGTGCAAAGTCGACCACAATATGGGTCATGATCAATATGCGGATCAACCTAAGTGATATGGGAGGTTCACCGGTGGGTGGTTGTGTTGGAGAGTCAGTGAGTTCATTGTACCCTGCGCAGAATGGTCATGATGGTAATTTTTTAAGTCAAATTGTCATTTGGTTAATTTACAGGTAAAAAAGAGGTTGTTAAGTGATTTTCTGAAATGTAATTTATTCAATTTTTGAAATGTTATTATTTTATGCCGACAATTTAGTAGGATATAAGTATTTAGTGTGATAAATAAATTTTTTCTAAAGTAGCATATTTTATTTACGGTATGTTCCTGAGTTTACTTAAACATGAAAAAAGAAAGAAGACATTTTTTTTTTTCCTTTATCTTTTTTTTCTTTTTTTCTTTTTTTTTTTCTCTTCTCTTTATTTCCTTCCAATTTGAGAGTATTAATTTTATAATTCATTTTTCTTCCACTTTCCTTCTTTTTCCTTCAGTGAACTCGATAGCATATTTTTTTTACTTTTCTTTTATTTTCATCCATTAATAAACACTATAGAACACAACTAATTTTTTCTTTCCTTTCAATTCCTTTATTTTATCTCCTTAAAAACTCGAAAACATAGTGTTAGTTTGTATTGAGCAAGTAGCTTTTATTTATCGTAAATGTACAACCACTACAAGAAACAGCAGCTATAGAGGCGACAAAAGTCGTCGCTATAGGTTATGAAAGTCGCCGCTATAGACTCGTCGCTAAATCACACCCATGTCGTCGCAACACACGTCGTCGCTATAGTATACACCTATAGGGACGACATGTCGCCCCTCAAATATTGTCATCAAAATCTAAGAAGACGAAATTTAGAAAATAAAAAAATAAAAAATATATTCAGCTATAGCGACAACTTTAGGGGCGACATGTCATCGCTATAGAATCTGTTTAATTTTTTTATTTTTTTTAATTTTTAAAAATTTTCCAGGTTTATAATATGTATTTAACCTAGTCCCAATTATTCAACCTGTTCAAATTTTACAACATTATAATATAAAGTCAAATACTTAGATATTAAAATAAATAAAGTTGTTTAAATATGCCAAACATTTAACAAACAACTTCTTCATTTGATCAAACACAAACAAACAACTTAATCACTTGTAGTATCCCCTTCTTCATTCGGTTGACACGATGATTTGTTGTTGTTGTTGTTTTGTGACATTGAAAGGAGTTGATTTATTTGTTCTTGCATTCGTGGATTTATTTGAAGTTGTTGTTGTCATCTTTCATTTGATTGTCTAACTTGTTCTTGCATTTCATCATATTGTGACGGGATGTATACGTACTAGGAGTCACATCGGGGGTAACACTTTTAACTTTTCGACCAACGCCCCTTATATGTCCACGCCTAGATCCCAAGGAACGTGCAAGAACCTCAACCTCATCAACTGATGTCTCATCTCCTATCGAGCTCGACAATGATCTATTCATCTCATCTTGAATTTGTCCCTACATTAAACAATAAAATAAGCATACATTAAATATTTTACTAAAATTTGGAAGCGTAACTACATTATAATGAATAACTAACATGTTCAACTATATAAAAAATGATAATAATTCCTGAATTTCAATTAACATATACTATAGAAACAATTCTACCTACATTAGTAACAATAACATCAACTAATAGTTATAATAAATCCAACTAATAGTTATAAAGTGTCAAAGTCAATCAAACCTATTATATTAGTCATCATAGATATATAAATGATTGGTTTTTACTCACCCAATGTCTTTTTGCATTTTCATTAACCCATCCTGACGCTTGCTTAAAATGCATAGCTTTCCAACTCTCCACATGCTTTGCCCGCCCAGTTTCTTTTATCTGCAAACAACAAAAGTATTACTATTCATATTTCAAATAACTATTACAACTTTATATAATCCTAATATTTTACCTTCGTGTGCCGCTTTTGAGCATATGATTGAGTTCCATGATAACTTCCATAAAGTTGTTTTGCCCTATTTGCTTTGTTTTTCTCGGAGCGGTTTTGATATGTAGTAGTTAAAAACAACTTTTCAATTACTTGTACCCACACATCCGGGTCCATACTCTCTGGGGGATTTCTCTTTGCATTATCAGGATCTTCATAACCACCAAACTTATCAAAATGTTTTTTCAATTTGGTTTTTCGATCCTTGTATCGGTTTGCGCAGTCCATTTGGATCCCCAACTTTATTCCTTCCCGGTGCTCCGTGTTATGAAGACTTTGTAGATCAAAATAGTTCTGTGGAAGAAAGCAATTAGAAAACAATTAAAAGATATGAAATTGAAATACAAACAAAACACTTGAAGACTGGTAAGTATAGATATTTTATACTCATGAGGAACATCGTGCCAACTATTATAATAAAAAGGAACATGTCTTTCAACTTCAGTAGAAATTAGCCTGACAAACATTTGAGAATTATCTCCAACGGCTTTAAATTGTTGGTCTGAAGGATCAAACTTTATAGGTAATGGCTTACTACCATTCTTTTGAAATTTATCAAATAAGTTAAGATTTTTCCCATGAAAACGTCTTTTCTTGGGTTGGGCTACATTTATATATGAAATTTTAAAGTTAGAAAATTAAAAAGATAATAAACATGAAGAAATATATTTAACTATAAAAAATAGCTTACAAGACTTGCAACCCATCTCGATCCTATATGGAGGACCATGTGGACATTCGTTCCCACCATCTCCACCATGTGATCGTGCGACATCTGCCAGCAAAACAAAATAATAAACATAACTTTTTATGCAAGCATATATAACAAATAATTTTAACACAAATATTAATAGCATACATTCATTCGGAATCATCACTAAAATAAGGTGTGTCTATAAGATCATCGTTTTCGTCATCCTCATCATCGTTTATTTCGTCTTCCTCATCTGAAGGGTATTCATCTTCATCTTCTTCTTCATTATCATCAATGAATCCTTCATCCTCCATGATGAGGGTCATAGAACTTGGGTCACCAGCTTCATCTGAAATCGTCCTCCTAGGTAAGGAGCCTAAGTCGATAACAAAGTTACAATGAGAAGATTGAGTCTCTCGTAAGACATCTATCTCATCATCAACAACCAAGTTATAATCAGATGATTGATTGTCATGCAATACATCTATCTCATTAAGAACACCCATACTTGGATGATCCCAAAGTTTTCGATGGTAAAACATCTTCACAACCATCCAATTGCCAGTGGCGAGAAGATCTTGTAGATAGAACACTTGTTTAGCTTGTGTGGCCAAAATATACTGCTCATTAACAAACCATTCACGATTAACGTCGATAGCAGTAATATTATTTTTCTTAACTAATCGCTTACCTGATGTGTTAAACCATTTACAACGAAAGAGTACAACCGAGTAACCATTTACATAGTTCAACTCTATAATATACTCTAGTTGACCATAAAATGGAGTACCACCTTCTCCTATTGTAATGATACCACTGTTTTGAGTAGTTCGTCGGACATCACGACTGTGAGTGTACCACAAATCTATAGTTACAAAAACGATGTCGTCGCTATAGCCCTTTAGTTGTCGTCGCTATAGTTACAAAAACGATGTCGTCTAATTAAATTGTTGATTAAATATTAAATCACCTATAGAGGCGACAAGTTGTCGCAATAGCGTTTTAAATGTCGTCGCTATAGAGTTTTTTATTTTTTATTTTTCGAGAGTATTAGATAAAAAAAATAAAAAATAAAAAAATATTACTTGTAGCGACGACATGTCGTCGCTAATAAATTTTCATGAGGCGGGTGTATTTCCCTCCACCGCTCCAAACTCTATTGCGACGACAAATCGTTGCAAAATAAAAAAAATTGGACAAAAAACCCAAAGACCTATAGCGGCGACATGTCGTCGCTATAGCCTATGCTATAGGGACGACTTATGTCGTCGCTATAGTTGTCGCCTCTATAGCCTAGATTTCTTGTAGTGAACCCTGTTTCGTAGAATATTTGTTACTTTAATCGGGCATCTATTTCCCAGAACCTGCAACTGAAAAAACCACTGTCTCAACCTTGAGTATTTTTGTTTAAAATGAAACTTGAATTCAGAACCTTCTTATATTTATATGTCTTATGCTAGTAGCTATAAAAAAACCCAAAAAATGCATACAGAAAGTTGAAATTACACTATGTAGAGCCGTAGACCACTCCAAGAGCTGGATCTCTGCCCCATTTCTTAACCATACATATAAATCTTCTGGTTTGGGCTTTAATTTTTTGACAAAATATCTAAAATAATGAATTTGGGCCAGAAACTTTGCACCTTTATAATATTGTGATCTTATAATATAATCTACGTATTGTTATAATTATTTGATATCTAAATAACTTGATATCCATAAATTACAATAAAAACAATTAAATAAAATGTCTTATTCTACCGGTTGAAATAAAAAAATTTAAAGATAGTTATTAAATCCAAAATATTCAATCTTTTTGCAGATAGCATAAGGTTAATAAGTTATTAATTGGTTAATCATGGTTATAAGCGTACGAATACACATGTAA
Source organism: Flaveria robusta (assembly GCA_025506415.1). NCBI lineage: Eukaryota > Viridiplantae > Streptophyta > Magnoliopsida > Asterales > Asteraceae > Flaveria > Flaveria robusta. Next base: position 9,410,799 of record CM046465.1, read on the forward strand.
TTTATAAGTTTGGTTGCATGATTTCACTTCGGTTTTTGTTACAAACAAAACTAAAAGCAAACGAAAACTATCTGTTTTTTTTATATATCAATCCAAAGTGTCGGTTTTTTTTTGGTTTGGTTTTTTGATACATCAATTATTTCTACTACAGTTTCGTTATTTTGTTTTCATGCACACCCTTATTATAAGATGATCCAGAAAGTAAAACACATAATAATTATTTGTTCCTTTTGTATTACTAAGTAAGTCTTATCTTGTATTTAAATTTATTTATTATAAGCTCATAGATTAATGTAATAAGTAGTTTCTTTATTTTTCTTAATAATAATTTTTTATCTTGTGGACGCATAACAAAATTTGATATTCTGTAACATTAGTTTCATGTTTGCTTTTGCATATTACTAATATTAAATATAGTTAGACCATATTATGATTTTTTTTTTTTTAATTGACATCGTATCATTTACTCAACTTATAAATCAGATCATATTATTAATATCTTTTTTTATTTGACATTATATCTCTTATTCAACACGTATAACATATGATTCACTGACCTAGTAATTTATAAACAAGTCAAGAGGCAAGAAGTGCACTTTGGAGATCATCATCTACACATCAAGAACTTTCCATGACTTTTTAATCAAATGAACTTTTTTTTCACATTTGGTTAAAAATATTAGATTTATCGTTTTACATGTTTTTTTAGTTTAGTTAGTACATGTGCACATATTGTTTGTATTTAGGTAGTTAAATAAATGGCTTGAAAGATATGGTTGAAACTCTTTATGGTACTTGGATTGTGATGAAAATACAAATGAAAAATGAAAGTAAATTGGTTAAGTTGGTGGGTTTGGATCAGGGGAAGCCTTATTGTTATGAAGCTTTTGGGGGTTTGTTAGTTGTTTGATTATGAGTATATAACTTGTTATTGAATTAGTATGTGCATCTAAGCTAGTTAGAGTTTATTTATTTTATGATGTTTTCGCATGTTTTGTTTTGTTTTCGCATGACTTGATTTTGATTTCCCGAGACTTTTGATTTGACTTCTAAAATAATTCAATTTAAGAATTACAACATGATTTATTAAGAGTTAATGCCTGAGGTTCTTTGTAGTTGAATATATTATTGTGAATATATTAGGCTTGTGCTATTGGTAACTTTGATGTTTTAATAATTTACTAATGTTTACTCCACTAGAGACCTTGATGCGGTTCTACTCCACTAAAGACCTGGTTTTTCTATTCAAATGGTTTATGTGATGTTCTTTCATCTAGAGCTTCAAGATGTCTAGAAGAACTAGGGCGTTCAACCTACATTAAATTATATTTCCAGTTATAATTTCTTTAAGTTTATTGTTGTCGGTTTTTAATCCGAATAAAAAATAAAGGTCGATAACAATAAATTTCGAAGAGGGCCCTAAATTTATAGTTCGCTTATGCCAAGGGTTCTTACTGGAATTACCATTCAAGAGGGTGAGCCCATGAAAGAAATGGACAATAATAATCATGATTACGAGAAGATTTCGTAATTTGATTTTTTTGCCCAAAAACAAGGTTGATTTTGAACAGTATTATTGTTTCTACTATTAAAAATTTATATCCAATCAGGGATTAAAAAGTCTAGATTAGCGGATGTTTGCACAATCACATAACAGAATAATAACATATTGTAAATCACCACATAACTTTCATGTATATGATTTAAAATCCAATTAAAATCAACAGATGATAATAACTGTTGGAAGACAGTAATCAAGATAAATCTTTAATCAAGTCAAAATAGAAAGTCAAAACACATAAAAGTTAAACGTTGTAATTAGCATGAACTTTAGGGTTAGTTATGTTAGTTTTTTTAGTTTGTAACCGTCATTGTAAGAGTATAAATACTCATTGTGATTTTTTCATCCATGATTGATCCTCGATCGAGTGGCCTCAACAATAACTAATTGAACCCAAGGTTTAAAAGAACGGAAACGAGCCTCGAGGCGTTTTCCCTACGCCTCACGAGGCGTAAGCCTCGAGGCGAAACGAGGCGTAAACCCGAGGCGGAAATAATAAATAAATAGAAAAATTATATATCTTATAAAAATAAAATACTAAGGCATCAAACAAAGCATATTCCTAAGTAAATTCATCATCAAATTTAAAAGTCATCATACATAACGTATCACAAAGTCTAAAACATAAAATAGATACGAAATTAAGCACAAATTAAAAGTTTGTAATCTAATTCAACTTCAAACGACATAAAAGGCATCACTTTCTAACTCGTTATCCTCACAATCATCTTCTTCTACCGAATTCGTTTCACCATCTTCATCCTCATCCTCGTCACTCAGATATATTTGAACGCTTTTTCTTTTCCTAGATGACGAACTTCCACCTGCACAGCTACTTCCTTCCCCACATGCTCCGCCACCTCCGTCCAAACCTGCATCGCCACCTCCAATTTCCTCTTCATCAGCATCAATTGGATCAGCTAACCATTCATCATCAGACAACACATCTTCAACAACCAACGGATCATCTTCTTCTTTTAAAGTAGTCTTCCTCAAGAATTTCTGCCTCAACTTTTTATTGTACATAATGTAGACCAAGTTGTTCATTCTTTCGGTCGTCAACCGGTTTCGTCTCTTTGTATGGACTTGATTAAAAGTACTCCAATTACGTTCACAAGAGGAAGCAGAACACATAAGACCCAAAACATTTATTGCAAAAGCCTTGAGTTCGGGAGTCTCATCTTCATATTCACCCCACCATTTAACTATATATGTTTATAAAAGATTAGTGAATAATTTAATTTATATAAAATATAAATTATAATAAAAAAATATCAGCAAATAATTTACCCGGTGGACGTGTCTGATATGTCGCCAAAGAACCTCTATATCCAAATAATCCCCTTTTTTCTTTATACGCGATTAGTTGATCTTCGATCTTCATATAAACACTAGGATCTTTAACTAGTCTATCCATAACATCATATAATCCTCGCTTGATCTCCGGATGCTCAGAAACATTAGGACTCCATCGATATTGTGGATTTAAGTAGTAGGCAGCCGCATGTAAATCACGATGCATTTGGAACTCCCATCTTTTATCAATGATGTCCCATATCTCTTTATAAGAAGAGAGTTTGTTGTCTAAGTTCTTTGCTATTTGTTCTTTACAACTATCCATCGCTCCATAAATAAATCCCATGGCTGGTGTCTGCTCCCCATCAACAATTCTCAAAACTTCAACAAGTGGCATTGTGGTTTTAATGGAATAAACCACACTAGGCCAAAAACTTCTCTCATCCATGATTATTTTTTTAACCTCTTTTCCATTAGCTTTCTTAGCCCAAGCACATGTCCCCCATTCGGTTGACACAAACATTTGTTGTAAAGCATCTTTCGATTCATAAATACTTTGTATAGTCAAAAATGCTGTGGCGAATCTTGTGGCAGCCGGTCGAAGAAGATCTTTCTTTAATATCTTTCGGGCTAAACTCAACACCACTGATGGTTATAGATAAAATTGCTAACTTTTTTGCTTTAAGCAAAGCACTTTTTGCTGCATCAAATTACCGATATCTTCAAGCATCAAATCAATGTAATGAGCAGCACACGGGGTCCATACAAGTTTTTCTCTTCTCCATTAACAATGCTCCAGCAGCTTTGTATGCACTAGCATTGTCGGTCACCACTTGAACTACAATATCTTCACCGATCTCTTCAACAACTTCATCAAGCAACTCGAAAATTTTTCAGCATTTTTATACAATCTGATGCATCAACAGTTCTCAAAAAACAGTACCATATTGATTGTTGACCAAAAAATTAATCAAACTTCTATTTCTCATGTCTGACCAACCATCTGATAACAAAGAAACCCCGGTGGTCTTCCATGTAGCTTTTATGTCCTCCACCGTTGTAGTGGTCGTGTTAACTTCTTCCTTAAGGATCCAAGTCCTTAACTCATGCATGGTAGGGGGCTTCAATCCTCGGCCGAAGTTCGCAACTGAACGTAGCATACTAGTAAATGATGGACTACTTGCTACGTTAAACGATATTCCATTCTCAAAAAAAATCTTCCAATATCCAAACAAACTCTGTTTCGATGCTCTTTTGCACTTGCTGGTGTCATGTTTTCGGTCGGGAGTGATCCTTCTTCGCTATCTTTTGCACCCCCTACAAACCGATCCATTGGCCCTCTAACACCCCTAGAGGTAGCACATGGATCAACACTTCCCCCACTGCTATAATATGCCCCACTTCCCATATTTTCTTCAAAGTTTCGTTAGGCAGCAAACTTTGCATCCTGAAACTGCTTCAAATATTGCTTTATTTCATCTTTTACTTCAGAGGGCACATTGGCACAAGGCATGACATCTTTATGTGTGCCAGCAAGATGTTCCTTCATTCTTTTCACTCCTCCTCTAATAACTTTACTACAAAACTTGCACTTTAGATACTTGTAACCCTTTTTCCCACCTTGAGGAGGTACCTCAAATTCGTCCCCGTACTTCCAAGCCGGATCTTTTCTTGCACCTTTACTAGCCATTGTAAAAATAACTATGTACATAAAAAACAAATGTTCAAACATGAGAATCAAGTATATTATATATTTGTATAATTGTATGTAAACATTCACAAATCAGATCCCTTTTGCTACATTCACATTCACAATTGACAATTCACAAATCTAGTATATAAACCTTAAACCATACACACTAATTCTAAAGTAGCATACAAATCTTCAATCTTTTAAAATCAAAATCATAATTCATACAAAATAAAATTTAATTCTAAAATAACATGAGACTCAAGTGTATAAAGTATAAACAATCACAAATCAAATCCATTTTGCTACATTCACATTCACAATTCTAGTGTATAAACTAAAAACCTTAAACCCATACACATAACACATTAACACACTAATTCTAAAGTATATAAACATTCACAAATCAGATTCCTTTTGCTCCATTCACAATTCAGTAATTCACAAATCTAGTGTATAAACTAATAAACCTTAAACATGATAACAAGCACAAACATCAACCATTCACAAACCATAAACATCAACCATTCACAAACCACAAACAACAACCATTCACAAACCACAAACATCAAACCATTCAACATTCACTGTTCGGTTGTTCACATACCATTCACAAACCATAAACCTTAATGCACAAACAAAACATGTCCCAAATCAACAAAACAAACTCTTGAATCAAATATACAAAACTAACATCAACAATATTAGAAAATCAAAAAGAAGGACCTTTGAAGTCGCGAAAATCAGAAGAAAATCAGAAAATCAGCTGCGATGTTGGAATGTCGGGTACTCGGGTCGATGCATGGTGCGATGGGTGCGATTGGGGGTGCGATGGGGGTGCGGGTGTGCGATGGGGGTGTCGGGTCAGGTGTGCGATGGGGGTGTCGGCTGTGAACCTTCTGAAAGTCACGATGTCATTTTAGGGTTTTATTTTTAGGGTGCAACTTTTGTGCTTTAATTTACTTTCCCCGCCCAACGTACGCCTCACCCCTTTCGTACTGCCTCACCGCCTCACGATCCGCCTCATGTGTCGAGGCGTACGTATCTGTAATCCCCTTTGAGGCGCCGCCTCATATACGTTTTCCGTCCGTTTCGCCTCGAGGCGTACGCCTCTTCCGTTTTTTAAAACCATGATTGAACCTTAAAACCTATTTTTTTCCTTGCATCTATTTTAGTTACATCTTCATGCTCAATGCAGATAACATTATAGCAATAATCAAATATGAGATGATATCATTCTCAGAGTTTAACTCAACTATGTCATTGAAGTAATATAACAACCTTGGTCTTGTATCCAAACAGCATAATATCATATATGTTTGATACAACAATGGTGTGAATATCATATTAACGGTAGCATAGTTGTTAACCATTTAGAACACATAGACTCTTTCTGATTCAAATCTTTGCAGTTTAAGAAAGCTAGGACGATACGCCATTCCGCTAAAGTAGCGATTAAAAATGTCTATACGTTCAACTGTTTTCCTATTTGGACAATATTTAATCAACAAGTCTTCATAATAAACCATCAAGATACTCCCATCCTTTAAACCCTCTACCAAATGCACACGCTCCCACATCACCCACTCTAGATCTGGGCTAATACTCTGCTTGATCACCACCTCTTTACACCAAGACTTCTTGACCCCGTATTCCTTCATCACCCAAATCACGAATTCGGTATCGTACGTATCAGATTGACATAAACAACCATTTATAACTCCCAAACTTTTGAAGTGGATCGCACTATTTACTACCCCTTGAGAAGGAGGAGATGGAAATAACTGAAATGTCTCCTTGTCAAAATTAAAAGCACAAAGCTTTTCGGGGGAGTCGTCGTCACAAACCATCCGGTGAGCGTTGCCATTTAGAAACGACCCGTGGAACCCAAAGAGCCGGTATGGGACACGCCCAAGACTCCTCCATTGGCCTGTGCCAAAGGTGTAGACCTCGGCTTCTAGTAGACTTGGGCGCGATGTTAGGTCGCGTTTTGGTGGAATATCCCCTTGGAACGTGCGAATCACTTTATACTCGTTCGTCATTAACCCAACACCTAAACCATAAACGATTTTGGCAGGACCTTGATCCCTGTAGTATTGGTGCCTAGGGAGGATCATGTATTCTCTAGTGATGGGATTGCATATGTAAGTGTTATCACAATTATTCCCAAACTCCCACAAGCATATCAAACCATTAACCGAGCCCACCTGGAGTAGTTGAACATCTTGACCCATTTCAAGATGCCTGGTTTATTGGAACCGATCAGCATACTTTGCTCTTCTTGGTGATGAATCATCAGGCCTGCAGGTGATCTCGAGAGGTGGACGTTAACGAAGTGAGGGTGGTCGGAAAGTAGATCGCGCAAGGTCGCGCATACGCACTTGCAGTGAATGATGGTCTTGACAGGAAGTCTTGAGAGGATATCAACCATGATGTGTGGTGGTAAGTCATCCATTGTGTGTGTTTTTAAGTGTGTTTTAATTTATGTATGGTTATGTAGATATATATGTGAATTTTGTGGTGTATTGCAATGGAGAAAGTCATATAAGTCTTCTACTAGGAGTTTCCTAAAAGTATATATCTTGATAAGCACTTGTTTAAATTACGTGTTATCTTTGAACATTTTTTGAGGTGGAGATGAGACCAATTATAACTAGGATAGACAAATCTTTTGAAACATCTTTTGAAACATCATAAATCGATATTATGCTAGTTTCTCGTGTATTAAATATAGTTTAAATATTTAGTAACAAAGATCTAGAAATTATAAAATGATATTATAAAATAAAATATGATTGAAAGTTATTTATAAGTAAGAGCTTAAAGTAATAAAATAAAGATATTATTTTTTTAAACTTTTGTTTTTAAAAGTTAAGTTTTTTGTTACGTTTCATTATTGTAAAAAACTATTTTTCAAAAATCTCGTTACTTAATAACTCTTATTTTTAGTTATTTCGGTTTATAAAATTTATTTTATAATAAACCACCGGTTTAAAATATTTTATATTTAAAAAAACTCAATGTTTTTTAAGAGATTCTTATTTTATAGAAGTTATGTTTCTTTAAAAGTTATATTTGTAAAAAGATCTTCTTTTTTAATTATTAAAAAACTTGCAAAGAAATTAAATAATATCACTAATATCTAACATAATCGTAACAGGTGAGACAGACAGGAAAATAACTATAATAAAGTCTAGAATTATGTCATGTGACACCTTATATATTTATTTATTTTAAATAGAAGACTAGCTAAACGAAAAAAATTAAATAAAATATAGCAACAATTAGAAATTAAGTAATAGAATATATATATTTAGTAATATATCATCCCTTGTAATCAGTCTTGTAATTACCATTATTCTCTGCATGATTGATATCATCTCCACAAATAAGAGATTGACTCTAATTATTTATAGGCAATCGTTTTACAATGAAAGACACAATTTCAATTATCTCTTTCATTGTATCATAGAGCTATCCTAAGATCCTTCATTTCAAATTTCTTTCTTTCTTCCCCACCTACCTTCTGTCTATCAACCTTATTCCCATCTTCATGGATCCTAAACTCCACCCAGATATCACTGTTAGCAATATCAAAAATTTTATCCCTGTTACTCTTGCCATTGATTCCGGCAAGTTCTCGTCATGGTCGGAATTATTCAAATCCACTGTCGTGCCTTTCTTGTCTTCGACCACATCTCCTGACCAAAACCCATCGCCACCGCCTCCTCCTCTGCAACATCGACGGCGGACGGCGACAACATGATAGCCAACAAAACACCAACCGTAGATGAATCATGGGACCGATTCGATGCCATAGTTCTTCAATGGATCTATGGCACCATCTCCGAGGACCTTATGGACATAATCGTCAAGAAAAACACTACTGCTTATGATGCCTGGACCGCCTTGTGCCACATCTTTCAAGACAATAAAACCACTCGTGCTGTTCAATTGAAACAGAAATTCGTTAACACTCATCTTGATGATTTCCCTAATGCATCCGCCTGCTGCCAAGCTCTCAAACTTCTTGTTGATCAACTGGCGGATGTTGATGCCCCTAATGATAATGACTCTCTGGTCATTCAACTCATATTGGGTCTTAATGAACAATATGAAGGGATCGCCGCTATCTTACAACAAATGAAATCTCTATCTTACAACAATATGAACGATACGAGACCAACTCTACAAACGCCTCTAACCAATCATGAGGTCGGGGTCGGACTCGTGCGCGTGGTCGGGGATGTTCCTCTTAGGGTAGAGCTCGTGGAACAACAACCTCCCCTCAATACCCTTCTTCCTTTCCTTTTGGATCACCACAATACCCACCATATTGGGTTGGCCCCATCTCACAAATTCAAAGCTAGGCCACCAATCCTCCTTGCCCATACCCAAATATTACTAGACCCACCAATCACGCAAGCCAGGTATCCTTGGCCCAAGGCCCAATCAGGCGTTGCACACCAATTAAGCCCTGACAGACATTGATCAAGCATTATATAAAATGTCCCTCAACCCTCCTGATCATAATTGGTATATGGATACAAGGGCAACCACTCATATGACAAACTCTCCGGGTAATTTTCAATCCTTTTTTAATAATGGCATTTTACGTAATATAATAGTTGGAAATGGCACAACCATTCTGGTAAATGGACAGGGTAATCAAAACCATCAACCGCCATTTCCACCTCTAAAAGTAAATAATTTTCTTTTCGCATCCAAACTTATTAAAAACTTAATTTCTGTCCATCAGCTAACAACCGACAATTGGATTTCTATTGAGTTTGACCCGTTTGGATTTCTTGTGAAGGACTTCAAGAGTCGGATCACTATCCTCCGAAGTAACAGCAGTGGTGACTTATACCCCCTTCTAGACTCAACCGACACTCAGGTTACCTCTCCTACAACTTTTGCTACTATATCTCATCAACTTTGGCACCAACGGCTAGGCCACCCGGGCCCCTCTTTATTGCATTCTCTTAAAAAATCATGTTCTATTGACTACGGTAAAATTAATAAAAACATTTGTCAACCTTGTGTGTTTGGAAAAAGTACTAGATTACCTTTTGTCAATTCTCATACTATCACATCTTTACCTTTTGACCTTACACATAGTGATACTTGGACATCCCCCGTCCTAAGCACCGGGGGACATCGTTACTACATTTTGTTCTTAGATGACAAAACCAATTTTTTATGGGCATACCCATTAAGAAACAAATGAAATGTCTATAACACTTTTTACATATTTTACAAATACATTTTCACCCGATTTGAAAGGAAAATTAAAAATTTTCAATGTGACAATGGTCGAGAATAAGCAAACCCCTCCTTTCAACAATTTTGTCACCAACATGGGATGTCGTTTCGTTTCTCTTGCCCCCATACATCCTCTCAAAATGGGAAGGCGGAACGCAAGATTCGTTCCATAAACAATGTAATCCGAACACTTCTAGCTCATGCCCAACTACCTAACACCTATTGGCATCATGCACTCGAGATGGCCACATACATCCTCAACATTCTTCCTAGAAAAAATCATCACTACGTCACCCCTACCCAACTCTTATATAATCGTATTCCTTCATATGATCATTTAAGAGTTTTTGGGTGCCTTTATTACCCAATTTTTCCTCCCTCAAAAATTCATAAACTACAAAGTCGATCAAACCCATGCGTCTTTCTTGGTTTTCCTTCACACCACCGCGGATACAAATGTCTTGATCTAAAATCTCACAAAACTCATTATTTCACGACATGTGGTGTTTGATGAAATGGTCTTCCCATTTGCTACCACTCTAAACCCCCCTCCCTCATATGATTTTCTCACAGCACACCTTCATTCATTTTTTTGGGCCCATATTCAAAACAACCCCACCACTGCCCAACAAAATAATATTAACCACCCAACACCAACACATACCCCACCACATCGTCCTGCCCACTCAAATAATCTCAATCACCAACAATTTACACCTTCACCAAACCTATCACCACCTACACCTACACCACCAAACACCCCTTTATCGAACCAAAATAATCCCCCCATATCTTCGGCCAAAATAACTCTTCTGTCCAACTCTACTGCCTCACCACCCTCTTCTTCAAAAAACTCTACTGCCTCACACCCCCACTCAAACTACCAACTCTAACTCTTCTGTCCAAAATAACTCTACTGCCTCACCACCCTCTTCTTCAAAAAAAACAACTTTACCACCTCCCCAACCTCCTCTACCTCTTATGTCCAACCTCCTATTGTCGACGCCCCTGTGCGTACCATTTGCACTCGTGCTATGAATGGGGATCACAAAACCCAAACAACTTTTCAACCTTCACACCACCACTATTGTTCCTATTCCTAAAAACCCCATGATTGCCCTATCCATTCCAGAGTGGAAGAACGCCATGACTACCGAGTTCAATGCACTTATTAAAAATAAGACTTGGGAATTAGTCCCGCGTGAACCCAACATGAATATAATGCGTAGCATGTGGCTTTTCAAGCATAAGTTTAATTCTTATGGTTCTCTTGAGCGTTATAGGCACGTCTAGTTTGTGATGGCAGGTCTCAACAGGCTCTGAGGGCGTGGTATCAACGATTCACATACTATGTTCTAACTTTGAGGTTTAAGCAGAGTCGATGTGATAATTCTTTATTCATTTTGCATCACGGGAACGATACCGCCTACATGCTTTTATATGTTGATGACATTGTTCTTACAACATCCTCTGATGACCTTCAAAAACAACTTATGTCTAATCTTGCAACCGAATTTGCCATGAAAAATCTTGGCCCGCTTAGTTTCTTCTTGGGGATCTCTGTAACACGGAGCAACGACACATTGTTTTTATCTCAACAAGCATATGCCAATGAAATTATAAATCGTGCTTGTCTCGAATCATGCAACCCCGTAACCACACCTGTGGATACACACGCAAAATTGAGTGCTTCTTCCAAAACCGAGTTTGACAAACCAATGCTATACCGGAGCTTGGCGGGTGCCCTTCAATACTTAACATTTACTAGACCTGACATAAGTTATGCCGTTCAACAAGTTTGTATCCATATGAATGCCCCGCAAACTGACCATTGGAATGACTTAAAAAAATTATTAGATATGTTAAAGGAACTGCCGACATGGATCTTACCATTACACCAACTGAAACTCCCTCTCTCACTGCATATACGGATGCAGATTGGGCCGGATGTCCCGATACCCACAAATCCACCTTCGGATATTGTCCATACTATGGTCACAATCTCATCTCTTGGTCATCCAAACGTGAACCAACAATATCTCGATCAAGCGCGAAGGCAAAATATCGCGGGGTTGCTAACATTGTCGCCGAAGTATGTTGGCTACGTAACTTACTATTGGAGCTTCGCCATCTGCTACCGCGAGCCACCCTCGCATACTGTGACAATGTAAGCGCCATCTATCTTTCTGGAACTGTCCAACATCAACGCACCAAACACATCGAGCTCGACATCCACTTTGTCCGCGAACACGTTCAACGGGGCATTGTTCAACGCACCAGACATATTCACTAAGGGTCTTCCTCGGGTTATCTTCGAAGACTTCAGATCCAATCTTAGCCTACGGTCCCCTTCCGTTTCAACTGCATGCGTATAAGAGAATATATATATATATATATATATATATATATATATATATATATATATCATCCCTTGTAATCAGTCTTGTAATTAGCATTATTCTCTGCATGATTGATATCATCTCCACATATAGGAGATTGACTGTAATTATTTATACGCAATCGTTTTACAATGAAAGACACGATTCAATTATCTCTTTCATTAAGAGTTAAATCTCTTGCGGATCTTCTTGCGGCCTAATCATGGTCTAAGTATAAAATCAAGTATTCATAATTTTATATTTTATACCCTTCGTAATGGGGCGTTAAAATTGAAATTATTGGCTGGAACTGCCCCCGCCACCGCCCCTCTTGGCGTTTTCCCTGCGTTATGCAGCTGATACTATTTTTCAATAACGCAAGAGTTGATGCTATTTTTCAATAACGCTAGAGTTGATGCTATCCGACGAACACTACTGCCGGCAACACTCCGACGAAAACACCGCCCTAATCAGGAAAACACTCCGATGAACACAGGTAAGCTCTCCTCCACCGGTCGAGGGCCCTGCTCGTTATCGCCATGGTGGCCGAGGAGGAGTATACGGTGGTTTCTGACGGAACCATGGTGAGTTTTTTTTTTTTTTTTGTGGTGATTTAAATGTGAAGAGATACACAGCAGATGTTAAATCAAGGGAATGGGTATCACAACCTTGCTTGTACGTGAATTGATAGAGACAATTCACCAAGAATGGCTACCGGAAACTTGAAAACAAAACAAGTACACACCATAACTCCACTACATATCAAACCATCCACTACTCATTAGAATGCAGAAGCGATTTAGAATATATTTCTATTTACATATATATTAACCGAGGAAGATGTAAAATTAAATAAAATAATTGAGTAATAATTGAAGGGGCATCAACCACTACATATGTTTTTAATTAAAAAAAATATAACGTTAAGTTGATGCTAATGTGGCCAAAAATGCCCCTTAAAGGGCATTAACTATTACTTACGATTTTTAAAGAAACTTTGAAAAGTAGAATGCATAGAAACTAACATATGGAAACAACCTTGCTACAAACATTCAATTCTATAACTCCAACTAAATATGAATGCATATAACTGGCATATTAATATCACACAAAATATTATTGAAAAGTGAACTTTTCGCAAAGTAAAAACTAGTCAATTAAATAATGTACATTGTGGAGATTAAGAATAAACCAACAGTTTAAACGTTAATTAGGTAGTAGCTCAACTTAAAATCAAACCCTTGAACCCATCTTGTTAAATTCTGTTTGACCCAAATACTCAAATACATATTTACACGTATCTTTCTACTCTAATAAAAGGATAAATATAGAGTACACATGACATCACCACATTCATTCTTATCAAATTTTTCCCGCCTATCTCTTCTATTAAATAATCATATTAATTACTAATATTATTTAATTCTTTTTTATATTTAATAATTTGTAATAAATTTTTATAAAATAAGAAATTTTTTTAAAACGTCAAACCTTTTTAAAAATATAAAATATTTAAAATTGGTATTTTTAAAAAAGTAAAGTTTTTATAAAATAATAAAAAGTAGGAGTTAAAATAAGAAAGTTTTTACAAATGATATTTTTTAAAATGTTCTTTTTAAAACAAAATATTTTATTCTATTTATAATAAGAAAGATTTCAATCATATCTTATATTAAAATATTATTTTCTTATTAACAAATTTTATTTTTTTAATATTTTATTTATTCAACCTGTGTAATATATGGGTTTACTAAAGCTAATTACAAATAAAGAAAAGGAAATCCGACAAGTCTTACTACCAAACATATTCTAGGATTTGATCTTTCATGACAATAATATAACATTATTAAAAGTTCATAACTTCTGCTGTGTAGCACCAAAACGAGTACCGGGGAGGGGGCGGGGGGGGGGGGGTACGGAGACGGTACGGGTAGGGAACTGCAAATATCAAAAATTCAAGATACGGGTAACGCAAAGAGATGGCAAAAAATATAAAAAAGTAAAGTATATTATATAAATTTCAAATTAGATATTAAAGTATTAAACAAATTACTTAGATAATTATAATCAATAATCAAATTATTTTCATATCCTTGCTCATTTAGCGTGAGATCGGCAACCTCCAAAAACCCTACATCCTAAATTGAATCAAAAGCATCTCCACCCACACCCCGCATATTTACAACATCATTTGGATTCATTGATAAAAGACGGAGATTATTGTGGATGTAAACAAAGTCTTGAGCACGACTTGTAGTCAACATGTTCCTCCTAACTGAGTGAATAAATGCATAAGTACTCCAATTACGCTCGGCATAAGGTTGTCCAAATAATCTAAAAGTCAAAATCCGGTGAAAAGAAGTTTAAGCATCAAAGTTAGCCTACCAATTCTTGGGTTCCATACTAGCCATGAGTGAAATGCTTGTTAATCTTCAAAAGGACTACTCTTTATCGAAAACATTACATACTCATCAAGGACTACCTTATGCTCATCTTCATCGGGAAACAGCCTTTTAAAAAATTTTGTCCTTTACCGTGAAAATGCTTGTTACATCTATTTCAATGAAACATCTTTGTACACGCGATCTTGGCCCTTCAAATAAATAATTACCTGCTCTTCAACACTTGGATCCGCACAAATATGCTTATACTTCTATATGAGATTCAGATTGAATATTAATATCCAGAGATCTAGATAATATTTATTTCTTTAATTATCTATTTAGTTTATTTTTAATATCAAAACTTTTTATTCAAATGCCAACAAAAACAATATTTATATGGTATCTATCAAATACCCAAAATAAAATCTTACAATAAACTAAGTCATCAAACTTTGATAAATTCTATTTGAATTCCAGTCCAGCACACGTTCAACTCCTTGGTCGTAGCCCGCATCTTTAGTTTTTGAGAGGAGCATCCTTCTCATCATCTTCTTCATCTCCGATTCCTCAATCTATGTAAACGAATTTTTGTGCGTTAATTATTAAGTATTCGAGTTACATTGATTCTTTATTCAAGTTGTGTTAACGGTATGACTTATTGATTCAAACACAAAAAAGTGCATCAGCTGGAATGAAAGGGTCCTAAATTGATTTCATGACTCGGTGAGTTTTCATTGTTCCTAATTTGAGGTCTGTTATTGTGTATGTAAGTACTAATCACACAACAGTGACTATCTTGAAATTTGTTGTCATGTTGTGTTAATATAGTTATTTGTTTCTGTTAATTTAATTTTTTATTTTTATTAATTTCTGATGCTAGTTTGTTATTAAGAAACTATGTTTTGATTTTTTGCCCAAAAACAAGGTTAATTTTGAATAGTATAATTGTTTTTTCTATTAAAGAATTTATATCTTGGTTAATGTTTGCACAATCACATGACAGAATAATAACACATTGTAAATCACCACATACTTTCATGTTTATGATTATAAATCCAATTAAATCTGTTGGATTATAATTTCTAAATCCATGCGGTTCAAAGTTAATGGATCAAATAAGTAAATAGCCTAAAGTATTGTGTGTCTATTATGTATTTATGTAGTCAAGGAGTCAAGTGTGTATATGTTCTAAGATAGAAACTATCAAAACATGTATATATATATGTGTGTCTGTAAACAATTTGGAAGAAGGCGATCATTTGTGTTATCAGTTGAAGTTTCTAGTATATTGAATATTGTGATTCAATTGTGTGTTCATTGAGATCTTGGGCAACAATTGGTATTAGATCCTGGGGCTCTTGAGATTGAAGTTATTCAATTCAGTATTGGAGAAAAGAAACCACAATCGGTGGTTGATTCTCTGTTGAAAATCACAGGAGTGTGATTATATATTGATCAAGGCAACATATTCGATTTTGGTGTGCACAGGGGGACGAAATCGAAAAGAACAGAAACAAAGATTGTGTTCTGTTTGTGTTGTTGTTCTCAATTGTACATCAAAAGTCTTTGGTGTTGGCGTGGAGTCAGTTGTATCGCAAGAACAGAAACAAAAGGGGTCTTTTGTTGTCTGTTGCTTAAAGAGGAAACATCTAGAAAGGTGGTTAGTTGTTGTTGTAAATCGATCAAGGAGTAATCGTTTGGGATTTTCTTTAAACAATCAATTCCATTTGGTGTTTGGAAGATTGGAGAATTGAAAAGAAACAAGAAAGTGTGCTCTTGTTGTCTGTTCAATCCCGAAACCAGAAGCGCGTTCGGAGAGTCAAGATCAAGTTCCAAAATCAAAGGATTTTGTGGGATTGTTTGAATAGAAAATCAGAAACAAAAACGTTTTTGATTTCTACGTTATAGAAGTGGATAATCAAGAAAGTAAAAGTAACAAATTGATTGTTACTGTGTTGTCGCCATTTAAACTTTTAACAATCAAATTGCAAAGGGTGTGAATTATTGCCTTGTTGCTTTGCTGATCATAGACAAAATCAAAGTGCTACTGTCGTGATCTCTTAAAACCATAGTGTGATTTGGTGGTTGTTACAAAGTAACACAAAAAGTTGTTATTTGTTGTGATTGAAGGCAAAAGAAAAGAACCAAGAGGGGCTGTTGATCGTTTGAACTTAGTTTTGTTCCTCTTGTGGTTGTTCGAAAGTCGAAAAAGGAGAAAAGCAAGACTTTTTTTTTTGTTTTTTTGGGTTGTTTACGTGGACCAGAAAGAAAGAAAAGAAACGTTCTTTTGTTCCAATTTAATCGAGGGTTAAGATTGAAGTCAACCCGTGAAGAACATCAATCAAGTCAAAAATTCTTTGGAAAAGGATTTTATAATTCCAGGTTATACGTGTTAATTACTTGGAATTTAGTTTACAGTTGTTCTATACCTATATTTGATTAGGTTTAGAACTTGATTTTTGATTCCCACTGGAAAGTTAGATTGAACTTTCGGAATCACGTTTGGTTTTTAAAAGGAAAAACCAATTATAAATTGTTCCTATTTGAAAACTTAGTAATTTAAAAAAAAAATCTAAGTTAAGATAACAGAAGAGTCATCATTAGGAACTGATAAAAATACAATTATAATAAATAAAGAGGTTAGTTCTTTTTCCCAATTCAAATGTCCTATGTTGAAAACAACAAATTATCCAGTATGGTCAATTCATATGAAAACCATACTTAGGGCAAATGGACTGTGTGAAACGATAGAACATAATGCTAATAAACAGCGTGATGAAATGAAAGTTATGGCGGCGATTGCGTATTTATTTCAAGGACTACCTGAAGAGATGATATTACAAGTTGCAAATTGTGAAAGTGCAAAGGAGATTTGGGATGCACTTAAAACAAGGCATGTTGGTGTTGATCGAGTGTAGAAAGCATGCCTTCAAACACTCAAAACTGAGTTTGAGTTGTTGAAAATGAATGAAGAAGACACTATCGATTCATTCACCGCAAAGCTCAATAGTATTGTCAGAAGGGCAAGTGGTCTTGGATCAACATTTGATCAATCAACCTTAGTAAGAAAACTTTTAAGTTCTGTACCGAAAAGGTTTATTCAAATTGTTGCAACTGTTGAACAATTCGTTGATCTAGAAACGACATCTCTAGATGAGATAATTAGAAGATTGAAAGCCTTTGAAGAAAGGATCAATCTTATGAATGAAAGTCCGGTGAATAATCAAGAAAAAGTTTTTGTTCACACATCATGACAAATCGAGTCATGGAAAACTTTTGAAAATGTGGACAAAGGAAATCTATTTCATCACAAGGCAATTGGCGTGATGGAAAGTCTGTTCAAGAAAAGGAAGGAAAAGTTCCTTCATATGAACAAAAGAAGAAAGATTACCCTAAAAGTCAAAGTCGACTGAAAAAGAATATTAGGGAAGTTGAATGTTATAACTGTCATGAGTTTAGACATTATGCGAGAGATTGTCCTCAAGAAAAACAAGCACAAGAAGAGTCAAACTTGGTGCATGAAGACGAGGAACCGACTCTCTTGAAGGCAGTTGTTGAAGATAATGAGAAATATGAGGAAACATCCTTTGATGAAAAGGAAAATGATTTTTGGTTCTCATTATCTAAATACTTTAATCATGAAGAACCGGAATGGTCTAGTTTAATCACTGAAAGGAGTCACACTATAGAAGATGACAAAAAAGATAAGCCGGGTGGTGATTATGTTCAAGAAGAAAGAAGATGCAAGGAGTATCAAGATACATCATTAGAGGATTTATTATCACAAGGAAAGAAGATTGTGGATAATGCTGAATCAAGTTACAAAAGGAGGAAACGAGAAGCAGTTGGAGACTTACCACCAAGAGACAAACTTGTGGAGATTCAAGAAAATGAAGTTGGACGTGTTAAAGAAAACATGAAAGAACCTGTTCATGTTCAAGACAAAGTTCATGTTGCAAACTTGGATCAAGAAATCATACAAAGGATGGGTAGGAAACCGAAGTTTAAAGATAAGGATCTTCTACAACATATCCGTGAATGAAGATATTGAAGATGAAGATGTCAAAGACATGGATTAAGAAATTAGGGGGGATATGTTGGATTATAATTTCTAAATACATGCGGTTCAAAGTTAATGGGTCAAATAAGTAAATAGCCTAAAGTATTGTGTGTCTATTATCTATTTATGTAAAGTTAAGGGGTCAAGGGTGTATATGTTCTAAGATAGAAACTACCAAAACATGTATATATATATATATATATATGTGTGTGTGTGTGTGTCTGTAAACAATTTGGAAGAAGTCGATCATTTGTGTTATCAATTGCTATGGAATGGAGAGTGGTAATATTTAGGATTCATTAAAAAATCAAGAATACATTCCTGGGAGAAAGCCTTCCCGTATTGGGCACTAATATTTTTTTAACGTCTAATTAGATCGGGTAATCATTCAAATTAAGAACGGAAGCAACGCCATGATTGGGAATTTTTTGATCGTCTTTCTCTGAGGAAGAGGCAAAATAGAATCAACTTGAATTCTTGACCAGTATTTGAAATCTTAGTGAAACACTGGATTCTAGTATATTGAATATTGTGATTCAATTGTGTGTTCATTGAGATCTTGGACAACAAAATCAACAGATGATAATAACTAACTGGACATTAAAACATATTTTTTTCCTTGCATCTCATTTAGTTATATCTTCATGCCCACTGCAGATAACATTATGGCAATATTCAAATATGAGATGATATCATTCTCGAAGTTTGACTCAACTATCTCATTGAAGTAATATAACAGCCTTGGTCTTGTATCCAAACAACATAATATCATATATGTTTGATACAACAACGGTGTGAATATCATATTAACGGTAGCATAGTTGTTAACCATCTAGAACACATAAACACTTTCCGATTCAAATCTTTGCAGTTTAAGAAAGCTAGGACGATACGCCATTGCGCTAAAATAGCGATTAAAAATGTCTATACGTTCAAGAGTTTTCTTGTGTGGACAATATTTGAACAAGAAGCCTTCATAATAGACAATCAAGATACTCCCATCCTTTAAACCCTCTAACAAATAGAAAGGCTCCCATCACTTAAACCCTCTACCAAATACAAAGGCTCCCACATCACCCACTCTAGATCTGGGCTAATACTCTGCTTGATCACCACCTCTTTATGCCAAGATTTCTTGACCCAGTATTCCTTCATCACCCATATCGCGAATTCAGAATCGTACGTATGAGAATGACCTAAACAACCATTTATGACTCCTAAACTTTGGAAGTTGATCACACTATTTACTACCCCTTAAGAAGGAGGAGATGGAAACAACTGAAATTTTTCCTTGTCAAAATCAAAAGTGCAAATCTTTTCGGGGGAGTCCTCGTCAAGAATGGTCCAATGAGCGTTGCCATTTAGTAATGGCCCGTGGAACCCATCAAGCCAGTACGGGACATGACCAAGACTCCTCCACTCGCCTGTGCCAAGGGTATAAACCTCGGCTTCTAGTAGACTTGGGAGCGATGATAGGTCAGGATTTGGTGGTATATCCCCTTGAAACATCCGTATCACTTTATACTTGTTTGTCATTAACCCGACGCCTAAACCATAAATGATTATGGCTGGACCTTGATCCCTATAGTATTGCTGCCTAGGGAGGATCATGTATTCTCTAGTGATGGGATTGCATATGTAAGTGTTGTCACATTTATTACCAAACTCCCACAAGCATATCAAACCATTTACGGAGCCCACCTGGAGGACTTTAACGTCCCGAAAAACAGGAGGAAGACTGAGATCAAGGCTCATAACAGCGTCGTGGTGCAACCGTTGTCGATCATCAAGCTCGTCTTTGATCTCGACCCATTTCAAGATTCCTGGTCTATTGTGACTTGTCATCATACCTTGCTCGGAATCATGATGAATCATTAGGCCTGTAGGTGATCTCAAGAGGTGGACGTTAGCGAAGTGAGGGTCGGAAAGTAGATCGCGCCAGCTCGTGCATACGCACTTGCAGTGGATGATGGTCTTGACCGGAAGTCTTGAGAGGACATCAACCATGATGTGTGTTGGTAAGTCCTCCGTTGATGGATTGCGATTAAACATAATCAAAACAAAAAAAATGTCGATTTTGGGTTAAGTTGCGCCTTTGAGTCACGTATTGGTTTTGAAAAGAACGCGTCTATGTATATGTATTTATAATATTGTGGTGTATTACAATTGAAAAATTCATGAAAGTCCTCTAATTGGAAAATACGTAAAACTATATATCTTGTCAAGTGCTTGGTCAAATAAGGTGTTATCTTTGACCATGTCGTAAGGTGGAAATCAAACCTCCTACATAAGTAGCTAGGGTCATGAGTTGTAATTAATTACTTGGATTAATAATTTTTCAAAAAAATAGTGAATATAATTAACTTTGTATAAGTGTTATTTATTTGTTTCAGAAAATAATTAACATGATTATGGAACAACGTATGTAAATATTTTTATGCTCGTATGTGTG
The DNA here is from genome assembly GCA_025506415.1 of Flaveria robusta. Classification (NCBI taxonomy): domain Eukaryota; kingdom Viridiplantae; phylum Streptophyta; class Magnoliopsida; order Asterales; family Asteraceae; genus Flaveria; species Flaveria robusta. The sequence goes on from CM046465.1 coordinate 9,431,885, forward strand.
CATATGTATATAGAAAATAAAACTATCATCGGTAAAACTCGACATAGTAACATACTTCAGTTAATTATGAACTTAATATGTAGCAAGTCATTTTCTGTTGTTGCATGACTCAAAATAAAAGCAGAATTGATAAAAGAAAAAGAAATAAGAAAGTGTTGATGAACGAGACTAAATTTTTAGGGTAGTCCGGTTTGATTTCATGGGGTAGCTAGGAGGTAAAGGTAACATATTTAGTTTATTGTAATAGTATGTAAGAGTCTAATATCATCTTAAATTAGAGAATAGGTGTTCTAGTTAGAGTATGATTGAGATCTTGTAACGGTAGCATATAAACCAAAATAGTCTAGTCTTTTTAATGGTCATTCGTGTTGGAAGCCATAGATATTATTCCCAGGCCAAACGAGTTAGGTTCGGGTGGGCCGGAGTGTCACACCCCTCGCCGGCTGCGGAATAGCAAGGAGCTGACGTAATCGGATATTTTGAACACGTGGTACTTAAGAAAACTTAAATTCATTCATGCATTCAAAATAAACTTAGACAACAAAGTATTGGGGTACAAGTTTTTAAAGATTCGAGAATATGAGCCTAGTATCTAAAGCTTATACAAAATAATCTTCTACTACGCCCTAGTCGTGCCATACTTAAGTGAAGTCCAAAACACTAACCTGTGTTGTTTCCTGAAAAACATGTTAAAAATGAGTCAACATAAATGTTGGTGAGCTCGTAGGTTTGATACTCGATAAATCGTTGCAAAGTAAGTAGTCAAGTATGAATCAAAAATCTATTATGTAAAGTAACCATAACACAAGTAAAGTGAAATATATTTATGAGTCCACAACTAAGCCTTTGACTGCATGCCTCGTCCGATACTTGTTTCAAGTATGAAAATAAAAGTCAAGTTATAGTCTGCGTGGTAATAATCATTCAATATAGCTGACTGTGGATTTACACGTTCCAATCAGTCGAGAGAATGGGGATTGTCAATCCCGATAGTACTATCTATATTAAACGTACGGCTCCAACCTGGAGTTAAATAGTTGTGTAAGTTAACGAGGTCTTTGTAAGTCAAACCCAATAAATAACATACGTCACCAAAATATGTATAAGCAAAGACATAATAGCATTGATTCATGTAAAGTCGATAAGTAATACGTTTCTCCCCCAAAATTAATAAAATTAAAAGGGGCTACGAGAACTCACAGTGAATTGCGGTTTGATACTGATGTTCTGAGTATGATAGGATATTTCGCCCACAACTTTTCCTACAATATTTGTAGATGCTATTAAGGTTTAATGATTTTAAATCAAAGATTAGACTAACATCAAATTGTCTAGTTGGTTGTTACGTATTAATAGACAGGTTTAATTCCGTTCGGATGTAATGTAACTTCGATGAGTTACGGTTTAGTAGTGTTTACGAACCATTGGTGAGTGGTGTTAAAAGGATGTTTCATTGTATATATGTGTATTAAATTGGTATGATACATAGCTTATTAATGCTTTTGAGTTCTCAAAAGTTGAAAATATTTCATATGAATGACTCAAAAGTAACTTATAAACTTTGAAAATATGGCTGTAAATGTAGACCATGTTTTGACAAAAATTTTATTGCTCAAAAGAAAAAAAAATAAATTATGATATTTTTATCACACTTAGGAATAAGTCTTAATTTCTTATAAATGTACATATAATTATTTATAGAGTATGTCTAGTGGTTTAAAAATAATTATATACTTTCACAAGTGTGTGCAGCTATATTCTGGGGTTTCATAAATGATTCAGTTGGTTGGGGGTCGAAAACTTAACCATTTGAAGTGAGCTCACTTGGGTTTCAAAGCTAAATTATAAAATGAACTCCCAGAAAAAGAGTCAATTGGATAAATATTAAGGGAGTTATGCTCTCCCAAATTCGACCTAAGTATTGTGCCGAAAAATCCAGGTTTTACCTTTCATATTGTACTTAGCTTTTGAGGGTCCAAATCTTAATGAAAAATTATAAATCTACTATGGTTGGAAAGATATTTCTTTGAACTTAACTTTAGGCTCAAAAATCGTTTATTTTTATTTTGTTTTGACCAAGTTATGACCCTTAAAAGTTAAGGTAATTTTTCTGACAGAAAGTGTTTCTCAATTTAAGTGACTACATGATTGTCGATTGATTGCTAGTGTGTATGATCTGCAGCATTTTGTTTTATATATGCATGTAAAAGGGCCATTTAGGTGTTGGAGACATTGAATATGAGATTACCTAAGAGCAAGAGGTTGAACACTTCAACTTGGAGAGTAGAAATAAAGCTTGAATCAAAAGTGTATGCATTGTTTGAGAAGTGAAATTATGGTTGCAGCTTTGTTCTTGACTGCTGCTGTTGTGATATTTAAGGGAGAAATAGTGGGTATAAGTTGTGTGTAGAGGCTTGAAAGATGATAGGTTATGGTGGGGGTGTGATGGAGGTTGAAGGGCATGGTCATTTATATGATTTTTTTGGGGTGTATAAGTCAAAGTGCGGTGATGTTTTGGTGGCAAGATAACGACAGCAGCATGGGGCAAAAAGGGGCCTCTTGTTGTTGGTTAAACTTCGCAAGCAATCATCATTTTATGTATTCCTAGTGTAGGACTGTAGGTTTGCTATGATGTTCATTTAGATGGTTTTTTTTAGGGGTTATTTTTTCTCACACCACCTATTTGGGATTTTACACCAGACAAGATAAACGGTCGTTTGTCAAGCTGTAAACTGCCGTTTGCATGGAAGTAAACGGTAGTTTTAATTTAAGTAAACTACAGTTTTCAGGTTACTAACCTACAGCTTGAACCAAAATAAACGACAGTTTACTTGTCGATAAACGGCAGTTTGCCTTTTTTAATATATTGTAGTTATATTAGACTAATTATATAATTTTATATATTGTTAAGTTTTTATGTACATGTATTAACTTTTTCTATTTATAATTATATTAATTTTTTCTAGTTATATTATACTAATTATATAATTTTATATATTGTTAAGTTTTTATGTGCATGTATTAACTTTTTCGATTTATAATTATATTAATTTTTTTTATTTATAGTTATATTATACTAATTATATAATTTTATATATTATTAATGTACATGTATTAACTTTTTCTATTTATAATTATATTAATTTTTTCTATTTATAGTTATATTATACTAATTATATAATTTTATATATTGTTAAGTTTTTATGTACATGTATTAACTTTTTCTATTTATAATTATATTAACTTTTTCTATTACATTATATAGTTTTATATAAATTTAAGATAAAAATTATATATAAGTTTAAAATATTTAAACTTTATATAGTTCATATAATTTATATAATTTTCATAATTTTTGAACTTTAGAAATAACAATAAAACTTATATAGTTTACATTTTTGAACTTTATAATATGAATACTTACAAATGATACTAATCTAATCTATATTGAAACGAGTAACATTTTTATTTTGAAGTATATATTGATTATATCTTTGAAGTCTCTCCTCGTATATTCTTTCCCAAGCAGCCGCATTATTACTTTTGTGAAAATTCCATAACGGCGTTATGAAAGGCAATGGATATTCACCCTCTAAACGCACAGATACATAGTGGCAACCAAACACATGTGCAATAGTAATGAATTGATGGTATATGAGTTCATGCGGACCTGTCCATAGCGGAAAAAATAAGTCACACTTTCAGTGGGAGATAAGCATTGAAGAATCACATTAAATTTGTTGGCGATCAATATTCCTGTGTAAGGCATTATCATCCAGTGTTGATTAGGGGCCGGACCCGGTTGTAGCCATGATAAAGTACGTTCTGTCTCATCATATGAGCTAGAGAAAAGATTTCTGTATAAATTTGAATTGTTATGTAACTCGTTTAAAAGCTCATACCTCATGTTCAGCCAATATTCTTCACCGAATCCCAAGGAAAAAGAAACTGCACGAAACCCACAGTTACCATCACTGTTTACGTTCTCTATATGTGTTATATATGGATGGAAAATTTTTGGGATTTGTGTTAGTAAATGATGCTGATATAGAGACGATTGAGTTGTGTTATCTACGTATGAACTATGTCTCGGGGGGGCTCAACCCCATAAAATCATAACTAACAAAATCATCCGTCGTGTAGCTATGATCTCGGGTAGGTTCAGCAGGTGAAGGGTCTGGTTTGTTTTGTTTTTGAGATTTGAGTGTTGGCCTTCCACGAGTATTTTTTTGCACCGTAGGCTCGTTAAGATTTATGCTTATAGGATCCCTTATGCCTTTCATCCTTTCTAACCAATTCCTTTTCACCGTGGGGTTTTTTTGTTTCTGGTAAGCTTCTTTGAACTTCTCAAGTTCGTCATCACATTGAATATCTTCTTCAGCTTGGTTTAAGCTTGGTTTAACGATACTGGTGAAAAGTCAAGCCTCCTCCAAAATATATCTATCGAATGTAGTGGAATAGGTTTGCCTGCATTTAAATGCTGTGCGATTTCACAAGCACATGGTAAACCGCAACTAGTACGAATATGGCAGCCACAACTTTGTGATTGGTTTTGAATTTTATTGACTCGCCTCAGCTCCCCAACTAATATATCTAAAGCTTCATGAGAAACATTAGATATCAAAAAAACAAATAAATTATTTTTATGTTGATGTTTTATTTTAATCCGACTTTCCTCGAAGCTTGCCTTTATTTGTGTTTCCTGTAAACGTACTATGTTATTTAAAATTCCTATAAATTTATCTAAATTTGACTTGTCGGAATTCAAATGTTTTTTTAACAAAGCATGTTGGCTTTCTACTCTGTTTGTTGTTCGTTCTCCAAAATTTAGATGTTGATCAATCCACGCAGACACGAACATCTCTTTGTAATTTTGCAACCAGTTGACATCCAAATAATTAAATACAACTGCAAATTTAAATCAAATATGTTAGTTTCAATATATAAAATAAAGCAATAAATTGAATAGATCAGGAAAATACTTCGATGCTTGTTCATCAACTTTGTCTGCAATCGCGTTCGATTTTTATAGTAAGCCTCAACTGTTGGAGATTGAAGCAGAAATCTCTAGTAATACATAAATTTATCCCACTCAGTCTGAGACTTGAAAGATGGTCTGCAGTGCTTTTTGATGTTCTCCTGTATATGATATCTACAAAGCAATCGGGTTGCTTCTGGAAAAATTACTTGGCATGCATCCATTAAAGCCAACTCTCTATCTGTGACTATGACATGTGGTAACATATAGCCATCCAGTGTTTTTCTCAGACAATTTAAAGCCCACTTAAAATTCTCTTTTTTCTCATTTCGTATGAACGCGAAAGCAATACAAAATGTCTTGTTTGTTGAAGTTAACCCAACAATTTGAAGAAAAGGGAGGCAATACCTGTTCGTCTTGTACGTGCAATCTAAAATAATCACATGCGGGAACGCACGCCATATTTTTAATGAAGTGGGGTTGACAAAAAACAAATCATTTAATTGATTTGAGTCGTCATCAGTAGTAAAATCATAGATGTATCCACTCATCTGTAAGGATTGGAGAAGTGATTGCATTGGGGTGGTTCCAACTTCATCCAACTTTTGTATCCTTGTCCGTGCATCATACACGGTTTCAATTGTGGATACATTTTTATCATTATTTTCTTTTAAAGCCGTAAGAATATCACGTGGCTGCATATTTTTTCTTATAAGATCTTCCACCGGTGCGTACTCTTCTTTAGACAATCTTTTTTCATAAGCATGACCCTCCAAAAATTTAGAAGGTTCATGGTTATATTCGTCACACACAACATGTATTTTCCAACCTCCATCTTCTTCATGATATTTTGCTATAAGTTGAAATGGACATCCTGTCTTCTTTGTGCCTGAATGCGTGGTTGAATCTGATATTGACTTGTATACACCACCACGATCGCACATAAGAAATGCCTTGTTGACGAAGCCGTATATAGTTTTCTTCGTTCGTTGTGTGACAATAATGTATCCAAGGGTGCGTGCAGTGTTTTGCACCCAATCCATTAACTCCTCTCTTGTTTGGTACACCTAATCGTTATAAAATTGAGACATTATTGACTTGAATTAGGAAGGAATTGTGAATGAATAAATGTGAATAATTGTGAATTGTGAATTTTGAATTTATAGACATCTTCCGGTCAGTATATTGGCTTATATTACACAAAACAATTATTGTGAATTATTACACCTCATCGTTTATTTCCTTATCTTCAATCTGACAGAAACAATTATTGTCTATAATTATTTCCAAAGAAAAAATATACAATTACTTACAGCAAGCACAATTATACATTTATATAAGTACATTATAAAATACATTTCTATTGATACGGGTCTTCAGGAGGGTTTTGATATGGAGGTATCCACATTTGATTATTATGTTTAAACCTTCACCTAACTTGTGGATAATCTGCAATCATGTCCATCCGTATAACATGTTCACGGTCAACAAATCCGGACATAAGAACCGGCCCGTTTAACCTTGCCACGTTCTCAGGGGTGAGAATGTGTAAAGACTCAACGAGTCGAGTAACATATGTACCACCACAAATATGTCCGCATTTCTTTATACCCGTGCAAGTAGTAAAATAATCAGCAAGCATATATGCCAGATTACAAGGCCTCCTTTTAATCAAACAAAATAAAAAAACAAATCTTTTTTAGTCACCCCACCACTAGTCATCCTACGTCGAGCTATAGTATGACCAATAACGCGATGAAGATATCTATACAACGGATCATTCATTTTTGTAGCTTTCGTTTTATTGTTAGGCATATATTGGCCATCACCAATTTCTTGCCAAAATATTGCATCATTATAATCTTCAGGAAATTGCGTAAGACCGTTCAAAAAATCAGATTGATGGGTCTCTTGAACTGTATATAAACCCATCAAAACACCAAACTCGGCCACAGAATAATTACGTGGCACCCCTCCAAGCACGAAACTGATAGCATCATTATCACTGTTAAAAAATATATATAAGTTCAATGATATTAATATATTTAATCCAACTAGATTAGTATACCTATAGTTATGGTTGTTCGAGTTGAAATTAAATGTGGAGAAAAACTCCAAACAAAGCTCCTTATATTGTGGGCCACTAATGGCAAAAAATCTTCTCCACGGCTCGTTAATCATGTTACGAACACGAGTAAATTCCCCCACGTCCCGTAACAAGCTCCAAGATATCGAACGTGAAGGCTCGAATTCTTTATCTAAAAGCTTTTGAAGCCTTTTATATTCGTTTGATCCTCGACGAAATTGAAGCCAGGGATGATTCGAAGCACGAACTGACGATGTATCTTGACTTGAGCTTGAAGCCATTACCTAAAATAATTACAATCAATAACAAAATAAAATATATATTAAACAAAATTTTATTATAATAATAACAAACTAACCTTTATTTTAAAAAGAAAAATAATGAGAGGGTGAATGTGTTGAAGAAGGTTAATATGTTGATGAAGGTGAATGTGGTGGATGCGGTGAAGAAGATGAAGAAGGTGAATGAAGATAATGTGGGTATAAATGAATGGATTGCATTCGTTTAAAGCTGAAAAGCTGAAAATATGCATGAGGAGGAACAGTAAACTACCGTTTGTGTCACTGTAAACGACCGTTTACAGCAAGGTAAACGACAGTTTACTAGAAGGTAAACTACAGTTTGCAGTTGTGTTGTCACATCAGTGGTGTGTGAAACAGAGATCCTTTTTTTTATTAAATAAGTGTGTTGTAATAATGGGCATTCAACCAAAATTAAGGAGAGAAGGATGAGGGGGCAAACACATAGTCATTCTTTTATTTATAAAAAAAATGGTTATTCGATTAGTTAGTTAGGGTCAATATCTAATTTACGTTAGTGTAAAATGAAATTTCGTTAGTGTAATTTTATTTTGTTTCTAAATCGCATAAATTAAATTTATAAAATTCTTTTGTAATCCATTTGGGGTTTCTAGTACAATCATCTAGTCTTAGGTTTGTGTATTACTTTGACTAGTGCATGATAGCAGTCGGTGTGTTACGAGTGTTTTAATGCAAAGGTAATGGTTTTATATTTATATTCGTATATATAAATATAGGCATAAAACATAAATTGTCTACTTTGAGTTGGTATTTTAGGTTGAAATTGTGTTGTGATTTGTGAAATACGTTCGGCATTCTTGACGACTCACGTCGGTTAAATCACCGATGCTCGATAGTTCGATGAAACATTGTAAAGAGTTAAGTCGTAATGCATATTAATGCCATAAAATTATTAAGGTTCATAAAAAAATACCGTGAAATGGTTCAAGTGGCGGCAATCCTAATTTGATTATTATAATATCGTTGAATCATTTCTTAGTTTATGTCTTAAACTCAGTTAAGTACGCATTACATAAAATAAAAGAATAAATAAAATATATCGGATTTTCAGAATGTTATACGGAATTTCACGAGCCAAGGTGGAAGTCCAAGTCTATCTAGAGATTAGTAGATTGACTTATTCAAATAGTTTCTTAGCTTAAATTTAGCTAATAGATAGACTCCTAATCTAATGTGTTATTTATGTGATAAGGTTAGATTAGTATAAATACCCATGCAAGGGGTTTTTTGTAATCAAGTTTTGAGTAAAGTTTCTTGGTTATAATAAAGTATTTTAGAGTTGCCAAATCTTGTTTTGTTTTCTAATCTTGAATTGGTATCAGAGCCGGTTCAAGATCTGGAACTCTGAAACAATCACAAGGCTGCCAAGTAAGAAGTTGTTTTTGTGATCTTCGAGCAATCATAACCGAGATCAGGGTTGCCTTCGCTAGCTCCCTGATTACAAAACAAAGTTGCGACCACTACGTTCAGCCTTGTAGATCGATAGAAGCCTAGAACGTGATATAGTTCTCACGTACACCCGGAGAAAGAAAACTATGGCAGGAGGAGTATCGACGACTAAAACCAAGGAACACAATCCAACCGCTGTTATCACGCACCAATTACATAGTGTGGGTGATAAGGATGAAGGTAGTCCTAAACAACCACAAAGTTTGGGAAGTAATCGACCCAGGTTCAACCGACCTAGAGAAAAACGATCTAGCCATGGGGTAATTGTTCCAATCGATACCTGAATTCTTGATCATGCAAATAGGAGATCAAGACACAGCAAAGAAACTATGGAATGCAATTAAAGCCCTTCATTAGGAGCGGATCGAGTACGTGAAGCCCGATTGCAAACATTGAGAAGTGATTGAAGAATCGAAACTTGTAAAGAAGTTTCTCAAAACTCTCCCACGTGCAAAATACATCCAGATAGTTGCATCACTTGAACAAGTGCTAGATTTAAAAGCCACGGGGTTCGAAGATGTCGTAGGACGTTTAAAAGCCTACGAGGAACGCATAGACGAAGACGAGAAATCTAAATTGTTGTTCAATAAAGTTGATGTTACTAATAAATCTATTGATCGCAACCATAGCGGACGAGGCCGCAGCAGTAACTCATCCCGTAGCCAAGGAAGGGGAAGGGGTATCGAACGAGGCAAAAGGTCGAAACTCCAACCCAAACGGGTCCAACGAACAAGAAAAAAAGGATCGCTCTCATATTCAATGCTTTCGTTGTGACAAATTTGGTCACTTTGTATCACAATGCCCGGAACGGAAACTTAAAGCTCAAACTAACCTTGCTGATGTAGAAGAAACAAAGCCAAACACATTGATGATGATTCAAACATACAGTGAAGATATATTCCTTAATGAAGAAAAATGCGATATACCAAGATATCAAGAAGACACCAAAGATAACAATACATGGTACCTTGATAACGCGGCGAGCAATCATTTGGTCACTTTATAGTAGTGACGGAGAAGCGATAATGAAAGTAAGGAGGTCTCAAAACCAAATGTACAAAATTCAATTACAAGTTGCAAAACCGATGGCTTACTTGCTAACCTAGATGATCGAGCATGGCTTTGGCACGCGAGGCTTGGGCATGTCAATTTTGAGACTCTCAAACTTTTGTCAAACAAAGACATAGTAAGGGGACATCCTAAAATAATTAAGCAAGAACAACTGTGTGATTCTTGCATATTCGGGAAACAAACCAAAAACCCGTTTCCTAAAGAAGCCTCATACCGAGCAAATGAACCACTTGAGCTTATACACGAAGACTTGTGTGGCCCGATCTCTCCACCAACCTTAGCCGGTAATAACTATATGTTTTTACTTGTTGATGATCTTAGCAGATACATTTGGACATTCATGTTGAAGAGAAAAGATCAAGCATTCATCATCTTTAAGAATTACAAGACTATGGTCGAGCTCGAAACCGGAAAGAAAATAAAGGTGTTTCGTACCGACAAAGGAGGAGAATTCAATTCACAGGAGACGGCTCCATACACTCATCAACACTACACGCTCGATATATAATGAAGGCAAAACAAGTCCCTAAGTACCTATGGGGGGAAGGTATTCGCCATGCAATTTACATTCTAAACCGACTTCCTACATAAGCATTGGAAAACAAGAGTTCATATGAAGCTTTTAAAGGATACAAACCAAACATCGAGCACTTAAGGATTTTTGGTTGTATAGCTTATACAAGAATATACCCGATGTCATTCGGAAGAAACTTGACGATAGGAGTGCACAACTAGTGTATCTTGGAAACGAACCGAGAGCGAAAGCCTATCGACTTTTCGATCCAACTTCTAAGAGAATCATGGTGAGTCGAGATGTCATCTTTGAAGAAAATAGGGGGTGGGACTGGAACAGTCATGCTCAAATAGCAAATCAAGCAAACTAGGAGACCTGTGCGACAAACTGGAGTGAACCAGGTCTGGGATCTAACCAAAACTCAGCAGCCCCGACCCGATCAGCCCCATCCGTAACTACTGCAACCGAACCCGTGACAGATGCAGACCCAGGCAGCCCAGTTTCTGTCACCCCGGGCCCACAAAACAGCCCAGTTTCAGCCCATTTGGGCCCACAAAACGCAGCAGCAACAGGCCCAGAAGTTGACACTAACCAATCGGTGTTAAGACGTTCAGAACGAACTCATGTTTTACTAGAAAATTTTAAAGACTTTGTCATGTTACAAGAAGACACGAGCCTTGAAGAAGTAACAAAAACCTTCTTGCAGGCAAACTCAAGTAAACATTGGAAGGAGGCCATGGAGAAGGAAATAAGATCAATTGAGAAATAACACATGGTTCCTCACAGATCTTCCAGCAGGTACTAAACCCATAGGCCTAAAGTGGTTATACAAGGTAAAAAGTAACCGAACGGAACCGTGAACACCTATAAGGCCCGTCTATTGGCCAAGGGATACGTACAAGAGTTTGAGGTGGATTACAACGAAGTTTTTGCTCCGGTTACAAGAACAGAAACAGCCCGATTGATCATAGCAATAATCAAATATGAGATGATATCATTTGATACAACAACTGTGTGAATATCATAATGGTAGCATAGTTGTTAACCGTCTAGAACACATAGACTCTTTCTGACTCAAATCTTTGCAGTTTAAGAAAGCTAGGACGATACGCCATTCCGCTGAAATACCGATGAAAAATCTCTACACGTTCAACTGTTTTCCTCTGAGGACAATATTTGATCAAAAAATCTTCATAATAGACCATCAGGATACTTCCATCTTTTAAACCCTCTACCAAATGCACAGGCTCCCACATCACCCACTCTAGATCTGGGCTAATACTCTGCTTGATCACCACCTCTTTACACCATGACTTCTTGACCCCGTATTCCTTCATCACCCATATCGCGAATTCAGTATCGTACGTATCAGATTGACACAAACAACCATTTATAACTCCCAAACTTTGGAAGTGGATCGCACTATTTACTACCCCTTGAGAAGGAGGAGATGGAAACAACTGAAATGTCTCCTTGTCAAAATCAAAAGCACAAAGATTTTCGGGGGAGTCGTCGTCAAGAACAGTCCAGTGAGTGTTGCCATTTAGAAACAACCCTTTGAACCCACAAAGCCAGTATGGGACACGCCCAAGACTCCTCCATTGGCCTGTGCCAAGGGTGTAAACCTCGGCTTCTAGTACACTTGGGCGCGATGTTAAGTCACGTTTTGGTGGAATATCCCCTTGGAACGTCCGTATCACTTTATACTCGTTCGTCATTAACCCAACGCCTAAACCATAAACGATTTTGGCAGGACCTTGATCCCTATAGTATTGGTGCCTAGGGAGGATCATGTATTCTCTAGTGATGGGATTGCATATGTAAGTGTTATCACATTTATTCCCAAACTCCCACAAGCATATCAAACCATCAACCGAGCCCACCTGGAGTAGTTGAACATCTTGAAAAACAGGCGCATGACCGAGATCAAGGCCCATGACAGGGTCGTGGTGCAACCGTTGGTGACCATCAGGCTCGTCTTTGATCTCGACCCATTTCAAGACGCCTGGTGTATCGATACCGGTCCTCATACTTTGTGAGAACTGATGATGAATCATGAGGCCTGCAGGTGATCTCGAGAGGTGGACGTTAGCGAAGTAAGGGTCGGTAACTAGATCGTGCCAATTCGTGCATACGCACTTGCAGTGGATGATGGTCTTGACAGGAAGTCTTGAGAGGATATCAACCATGATGTGTGGTGGTAAGTCATCCATTGTGTGTGTTCATATGTATGGATATGTAGATATATATAAGTAAATTTTGTGGTGTGTTGTAGTGGAGAAAGTCATATATAAAAGTCTTCTTCAAGGAAAATTCGTAAAAGTATACATCTTGACAAGCATTAGTTTGTTTAATTAATAACGCGTTATCTTTGACCATCTTTTGAGTTGGAGATTGGACCACCAATAACTAGTGTCGGCTAATTTGCTTTTATTTGGTTTTTAATAAACTAGTATTTTACCCCCGCGTTACCACGGCGGCGTATGCAACGTGATAATTTATAAAGTTATACAAATTTATACCGTCGAATATAAACGTATTATATTTGACCCGAATCTAAACAAAATTACGCTAAAACGTATACCAACTGAAGACATACAATAGCACCGACTCATTTCCGAACTAAATCAATGTCCAAACGTAAAGTAACTCGAATTTATATTGTCGAATGAAATCATATTATATTTTACATAACTCGTTCCGAGACAAAATTTACTTCAAAATGCAGACCAGCTCAAGACATACTTAAAAGTAAGGACGAAACGTTTTATATTTGACCCGGCTCATTTATAAAATTTATGGTAAAATAGAGACGAATTCAAATTTATACTGACACGTACATAAATAAGATCGTAAAAATACAGGTGAAACTTTAAAACTTGAGGGAATCAAAGTGATATCTTTTAAAATTCTTAAAAAGCCAAAGGAGTTAAAAACGTAAAAGTTTAAAGTTTAGTAGTAAATTATCTTGCGCACCTAGTGAAACACTCCATCCTTACTATATTGATTTTAATTAAAAGAATAACACGTGAGTACCTTGTGCTTAATAATGAGTACCTTGTGCTTAATAATGAAAAATGACACACGTATAGAGAACTAGCCTAAACCACCCGCGTGTTACACGAATTGAAATAATTAAAGTAAATATAAATAAAAACATAAATTATCAATTGCTATTAATAAGTTTGTAATATATAAAGATGTGAAGATAGATTAAATAGATATGTATACATGTAAATTACATAAAAGAATTAAATACATAGAAAAATAATATTAATGTTTACAAATGTCTAAAATATTTTTTGTATACAAATCTTTAATCAGATTTTGTTAACAATTTCTCAAACATAAAAAATCATTTTTCAGAATATTTTTTATATGTTTTATAAGATAAATTTCAAAATATATATATATTAAATAACTGTTCACTATTTTTTTATATTTTAGAATGTCAAAGCAAATCTTTCTTTTATTTTACTTTTTTATCGTGTTGGATTGACCCACTTTTAGCAATCCAAAAAAATAAAGTTTTCGTGGGTGAGTATTAACTTTTTTAATTTCTATTTCAGTTCTATCATTAGTTCATAACTTTTTCGAATAGAAGAATTGGTCTCTGGCGGTATAACAATTCAATTAGTTGAACAATAAAGAACTGGTTTTGATGCATGTAAAAAAACAGTTATATAATGGTATATAATGCATGTAAATACTATACGATATTGTTTAAATATAGAACATTTTTAAAATCTTAATTTATAACCCAAAATCTTAGATTGATTGTTATTATTAGAATTTAATTTTAATATTCAAATTTTTAGTTTTAAATTTTAAATTTTAACTAATTTAGTTAGTTATTTTTCTATAAAATTTCTAATTATATAGTAGATTAAATTTAAATTTTGAAATTCTAAATTTACATTTAAATTCTAATTTTAGAATCTTGTTTAATTAGACATTAATACTATTTAAATAGTATCCACAAGTTTTCTTCTATTATCATCTTTCTATTTTAATAAAAGAGTAAATATAGGAGACACATGTCATCATCACATTCATTCTCACCAAATTTTTCCCGCTTCTCTCTCCTATTAAATAATCAAATTAATTACTAAAATTATTTAATTCTTTTTAGATTAAAAAAGTTTTTGAATCAAATAAGAAATATGATTAAATAAATAATTAGTAAAAATATTTTATGAATTATAAAACTATGCTTAAAGATAAAATATGATTATAATTACTTATAAATAGCTACTTTAAGTAAATAAACAATAATATATTTTTCTTAAACTTTTGTTTTATAAAAAATATATGGTTTGTAAATATTTTGTTTTAAGTAAAATGATTTTTATTAAAAGTTCGTTGCTTTTTTGTTTTTAAAAAATGTGTTTTTAATTTAAAATAAATAGATTTCAATTTATTAAAGTATATATTTTTTAATTTGAAAATGATATGAGTAATATTATTAGTATTCAATATTAGTTTTAATAATAGAGAGAAATGATAAAGTTAGTACGATGAGGCTTACGATTGCGTCACGTATTATCTTATTTTTTTCTTATTATAGATAGATTGATAGACAAACAGACAGATTAATAATATATAGATAGGCTAGAAACCCATTTATTAAACGGATTATAGTTAGTAATAAACACAAACATTTACCGTACGATATTTTAATATAAGATATGAATTTTATATACGTAATAGTTCAAGAAAATAAAACAATTTTATTATCTTTTTAACTCTCTTATCTAAATAGTTTCATTTTTAAACATTCGTATTAAGATTCTTTTATAAAAGAATTTATTTTTATAAAAATCTTGTTTATTAAATCTCTGGTTTGTAATTATTCTGGTTGTTTTAATAAGATTGTTTTTTGAAAAAGTTTACATTTTTTATATTTTTTTAAAAAAATGACGGATTTAAAATATTTTGTTTCAAAAAGGTTTAGTGTTTTAAAAATTTCATAGTATATAAAAATTTTTTTTATTAGTTCTATTTTAATTAAAAAAATGTGATTTTTTTAGTTTCTTAATAAAACATAACTTTAAAAAGATACATTGATTTTAAAAAATTTAAATGAGAGAGAGAAATATTGCAATTAATAAAATTGATCTTTAATAAAAGAGAGAAATTAGTTTTAATGTTTAAATTACTATAATACCCTTTTGGAGGGAAAATGAGTTGATAATGTCTAGAAGAATGATAAGTGGCAAAAAAATTGATCAAGAGAATGATATGTGGCATTAGAAAAATTGCTTTATTAGAATCTATAGATTACCTTACTTATCATTAATATTGTTTAACTTTTTATAGACTAAAAATAGTTTTTTAATAAATTTTGAAAAAGATCTTCTAATTAATGTTATTTCTAAAAAATAATTTATAATATAAGAAATTTTAAGAAAATTAAACTTTTTTAAAATTGGTGTTTTTAAAAATTAAATTTTTTATAAACAAAAAATAATTAAAATTGAAAATTTTATATTTAATTTTATTTATTATACCCGTGTAACACACGGGTTTACTAAAACTATTATATCATATATTGCTAATATAATACCATGTGGCAATTTTATGCTATAAAAATGCCATGTGGCAACACAATATTTCAAATTATGCCACATGGCTAAACCCCTTTCATCTTCATCTTTATATCTTTATACTAACTAGATTAAAAACCCGTGTAATACACGGGTTGAATAAATAAAAATTATAAAAAATATTCACAATTCATCCAAACAATTATTTTGATTTATTTGTAACATTATTTATTCAGTCTTATACTAGTAGTTTTAAAAAATACATACTATTAGCATAACATAAACTATTATATGTATTCAAATTACGTATATATGGGTCAGTATCATTACATAACCACTTTTTATATTTCAAGTTTTCTATACTTTTAACTCCGTATAATGTAACATGCACTTGATTGTGTGTGAAAATTGGTTGTCTAAAATACAAACCAACCTTTGATAGTGATTATACATTACTTTTATTTATTGTTATTGCAAAATAGATAACAATTGGAAATTATCTTCTTTGAAACTTGAATTGAATCCTTTCGTCGAAGGCAAATGTGGAATAAAAGTTTGATTTTCAATATTAATTTTGTTTCATAACCTAGTTTATTATATATAAAGATATAAAGATGCATGTAAAAAAGATTAAGAATTGATGATGGCCGGCTTCGAGCTCGAGGCTGCTGCTTTATCACATTTGACAAACACCACTAGGCCAAAAAACTATTTCTTTCACGAAATGCAGCACAATAGTTTAAATATAAGTGGTAGTCAGTGGCATTGGGCACCGCATATAGTAAATGAGAGTTTGTATATAAACCTGTAACCGCACGTTGCCGCGGGTCACTTTTGAGTTTTATGTTTTGTGGAATTGTGATCTGCGCGTTGACGAAAAAATAATGTATTAGCTGAAACCGTTTAAAGGAAAAATCTTGATGGGTAATTTGTAAGTTTTTAAAAGGAACAGTCCATTTTGTAGCCAAGGATGCAGGTAACATCAGAAAAGGAGTCAATATTGAATTACATGATTACTAAATACCTAATAAATCAGCCTGTACATCTTTAATCTGATAACTTTTTAACTTTTTCTTCATTTTTATTTTTGTGTTCTATTTTCATTCTACATGAGTTTGAACATTGAAGCCTTCATTCTCCTTTTTGTTTTCTACATAGGTTTTATAAAGAAACCCAATTTAACCTGTAGACTGTAGTCTTGTAGCTAAAGTACTTCTTGTTAACATTTATGGTTTGATTCAATCTCTAGTAATTTTAACTCTAAAAATAAAAGTTAATCACTCTATGCACAACTTTCAATTTGGGTTGATGAATGTTAAGAAACTTTTAAATTCAATGAGTAATTGTGTTGCTGAAGGCTTCACTTTGAAGCTTACTGTACAATAGAAGAAAATAACAAAGTTGAAACAACATTTCTACAACAATCAATAACTAACAACAACACAGTTCATTAGAAAAATTAGAAGGCTTTAAAATAAGAATATGAAAAGATTAACAATTTGTAATTATTTGTTAAGAAGTATATTTTGTAAAAAAAACAGATAAACAAAACACCAAAGTCAATATAGCTTTGTGAAAACCCCATCATAGTTTCTAATCATACAAGTAGAGGTTAATCGTCCATCAAAGTATGACCTACGGACAAAAGATTATTTTGTATTCAACTTTTCGCAAAGGTCACAACCTTTGATTCTTCGTCTGTCAACAATTGTGCAATTCTATATTTCCAGTATAATCTCAATACATTTCCTGCTATAGAAATAAATCTTGACACTAAAGCTTACCAACATAAAAAAAGATAAATGTTAAAGATGATCCAATTCATCTAAATTCTTCTTCTCAATTGATTCAATCTATTAAATCCATAGTATTTTTTGGTTCAAATCTTAAAATCCATTCAAATAATGATTCATAGGATACATATGCTAACCAAACAATGAAAAGCAGTGGCTAATGCTGAAAGATATCCCTTGTGGTAAGATAATAAGCTTCAAATTTTCTACCTCTTTTAAATTCAACATAGTATATTCACAAATTGATACCTTAGTATATTCACATTTGTTCATTTAGGCAGCAACATCATTATTGTTAGTTGTCTTTACTTCAATAGTAAGATCTCATCCAACTGCTATTAAAAACCTTAAGAAACATTATAGGAGTTTAAAAAAGACTAAAAAGAATTATGAAATATTAAAGGCATGTATAGACATTAGAGAGACCCTGAAACCATACTCACATGCTCAAATCGAACACGGTGGCTGCTAGATGGAGACGTGAATTGAAGGTGCGAGGGGAGTGTGTTGTCTGCTGCTTATGACATCGGGATTAACAGGCAACCAATGGCCTACAACGGTGTCATGTTGGAGCAGTGGTGGTAATGAGACAATGGATGAAGGTGTGGTGATGTGGTCGATGGAGAGAGGGAGATGTGGGGTAAGTAATGGTCTCCGGTGTTGAGAAAAAGTGAAGAAGAACTGTTGTGAAATTGTACGGTGTGCATAGCTTTTGGTACGGTGGTACTGTAGCCACCGACCAAAGCGCTTAGTATATATTATAATGTGTTTACTCAATGATCGCTAAGTACACATATATTATTAATTTTTTAAACGGCGAACGCACAAGTCCCTGAAATCTATTTTCACATGCTACTTATTTTATTGAAAGAAGATAAACATTAGGTGTTTGATCGTAAACCAAAAAGACTATCGACACATAAATTATTACTTGTAAATATAGATAGACTTTTTATTTCTCAAGTTTATCTTTTGAAACATTATAAATCGACACTAGATTAGTATTTCATGTAATACATATTATAAATCCACACTAGGTTAATATTTTGGGTTGTGATTTATTTGCTATGGCTGGTGAGGCTTTGAAAATCTTGGGAAATGGCTTTGTGGGGTGTGTATGTGTTTGCATGCTCTCAATCGAGCATGCCATCATGCAGATTGGATCGTTTGGTTCAAGTGCGTTACGAAAGAAATGAAGGAATTTATTGTGGGGATTGCTAAACCTCATCTTAGAAGGGAAGTTGGGCATTTATAGTACTCCTTAACCGTGTATTCTCCTTCCAATCATGACTGTTAAGAGCATTCCTTGTAGTTGTCGTATGGCGTTTGCTCAGGCCTTGGCTACCGCCTTGTGTAAGGTGGTGGCTATGCAAGAGTCTATTGAGGCATGAGTGAGACTTTTCTTATAACGTCGTTGCACGTTGTGAGTTTTCAGGTTGTCTAATTGATGTGAGTGTATTGGAATGATGCTTTTAGTGTTAATTTGGTAAATCTTAGGTGTGATTACTCATTTTTATGCATCTGATTGTTTTGAACCAGTGATATAACACAACCATGTAACGCAATTTTCGGGACGAAAATTCTTTCAACATGGGGATAATGTGACATCCGGTAATTTTCCGTTACCAAACTCCGTTAGTTCCGTTAGATCTTGCATACACGTGTCGTGAGCACACACTAGTTGTTGTTGAACATTGGTGACTTAATAACAATTATCTATGGTAAACAAATGATAACCTAATGAATAATGTTGATTATTAGTTGTGGTTATGTGATTCATGCATTTTAAGTTATTGTTTGTGAATTTTACTTGATACGTGACAATGTGTAACTATGATCTCATGTGTTTTGCTATTAGTTGAAAATGTATATGATTATTATTGTTGATTAGTAATGTTTATATTTTGTAAATCAACAATGTTTATATTTTGTAGTTAAAACCTTTTAAAAAGTGTTAAAAAGATTAGTTTTTATAAAATATAAACAACGGGGTTTATTTTGTAATTGGATTGAAATTAAAAGTTACCATATTTAAACAAATTAAACCCAACCCTAGCCCCCAAACCCCCCATTTGGCCGCAACTCATCCCCAAACACCCCATACCATTCGATTTTGATCAAGAACATCAAAACAAGTTGATTTTGATTAGTTCCAAGTGGTTGCAAGGTTTTAGCAAGTCCAATTCTTGATTTCTACACACTTAAAGGTTAGTTTTGATTAGTTTTTTCATGATTTTTGATTCTTGAAGAACCCTAATTCGAAATTGATGATGAAAAAGTGAAATTGATGATTGTTAGATGTTAATTTGATGTTGGTTAGATTGTATGAATGTTAGATTATGTTGATTATGCAAGAATTCCATGGTTTGATCACATTGTTCACACATTGCCTTAAGAGGAAACTTTTTGTTCTTGGAATTCATGATTTGATGATTGTATGATGTTAGATACATTGCTTGGATGTTGGTTTATATGAATTGTGCAAGAAAAGTCATGAAATCTAGGGTTTGTTCATACCTTACTATAAGTGGAAACTTTTATGCATGATGATTGGGACTTTTGATGAATTAGTGATGATTATCATGTTAGAATGAATGTTATGAACTTAATTAGGTATAAAGTTGATGAAATTATGAAGGAATTGGATGTTAGATTGCTTTTGGGTGTTACCTTCTAAAAAGGGAAACTTTATTTTTGAAGATCATTGGATATGATTATGTGAGCATGTTTATGTTGTAAGGGTCATGTTAGAATGCTTATGGATGATGTCTAATGTGGTGGAATGTGTTTCTTGGGTTGTATGGTTGCTTGATTGATCATTTAAAGAATGTAGGTTCTTGGTGATTATACATGATGATGAATTATGGTTAGTGATTAGGGAACCATGATTAGGATTGGATATTGATCATTATTGTGTTTGTTAGATGGAATGAATCTTGTTAATTAATGTGATTATGATTGTCATACACGCGTGCGAATCTGAGGCCCCTACTTAGTAGGATTGGCAGGGTTTAGGGTGTGAAGTCGTGAGTGGATTCACATGGCATGTTGTGCATGATTAGACTTCATGAATGAATTATTAGTTGTGATATATTTATGATTGTGTTGAGCATGTTGATTGTATGAGATTCGCATAAGTTGTATGATGATCTAGGTTGAACTTGGGTTGATGAGGTGATATACGTGAATACTTTGTTTGATAATCATGTATGATAAGTTGATACGCTTGATTAAACAAGATTTCAATTAATATGTCACCAACGGGTCAAACGGGTCAACTAGGGTAAATGAGTCTTGTTTTCCAAAGCCTTGGGTCAATGTGTTTATTGAGCACCTAGGGTTGTTAAGTTTTCTGTGCACACGTACTTATGTACTTGCGTGTTCTAGGTAACCTTTGAAGGGTTGTCTTTCCATCCATCATCAGTTCTCTCTTGTCATTATCTTTGCACGTCAGGTGAGTTCATGCCCCACTATTTTATAAACTCTCTTCTGGGGGAGGTAGCATACTTGTTTATAAACGCTTTAATTTTTATTATAAGTTGTGTATTTTTAACATAGTGTATAATGCCTTGAAAGTCCTCACACTTTCGGATTGTTAATAATGGTGACTAGCGGGAAATCTTGGGTAGTACTACTGGGTTTGACAAGCCCCACCTGTGCGACTCGAGGTCAAACGGGTGCAATATTGTCCTCAACACAAACAATCGTCACGACCTGGTAAGTAGTGACGGGAGGCAACAAACGTAACACAGTCAGCTTCGATCGCGAAATCACTATGGTTATTACTTGTGAATATAGACTAGCTATCTATTTCAATACACTTCTTATGTTATGCAAATTATTATTGTTTATGTTGAATGCAAACTCTTGAACTCACCAACCATTGTGTTGACATTTTTAGTATGCTATTCTCAGGTCGTTAATTCAGGTTGCCATTAGGAGCACATCACGGGTCCAGCATGCATACTAAGACTTCATCTTAAGTCATGACATTTGAATTTTATTTATGAGATTTAAATAATGGGTTGGCGCGTGTTTTGCCAAAATTTACATTTATATACTTTGGGTTTGTCTTATTTGCAAAATGCTTCCGCATGGTTTTAAAGTTTGAACTTTGATTGGTTTTATTTTTAAATGTGGCATATAGTGTCGTTCTGAGTAACTAGTGACTGTGATCCTGGTTTGTTTACACGCCTCGTGGTAAAACTCCGCATGTGGATTTTGAGGGTGTGACAGATTGGTATCAGAGCCATTGGTTATAGGAAACTAGGTTGCATACACACTAGTCTATAACCTCACACAGTTAGTTAGTTACTCTTTCCTTATTCTCTTGCTGTATACTCATTGGCTTACGCATCACGTGCACTGCAGCATGGCATCATCATTACGGGTTTTGGGTAAAAGACCTGCGTGTTCTGAATCCCCTCCTTCTCCTCCTGTACCTCATCGAGAACCCGATTGGCCGCGATATCCTTACCCTTCTAGAGAGATAGATTTGGACCAGCCATTTGTGTCACCCGAGCTCGATCCTCATCGAGATTGGAGATACTATGCTACCTATGTGAATCGTATGGTTTACAGGGAGCGGGTCCCAGGCCCTGCTACTACTACTGGACCTAGGACCAGGTCAGCTACTGCCTCTACGGCACCTGCTCTTCCCTCACTTGACGTTCCTCTCGAGCAGGCTGTGGCAGCTTTAGTTGTGACTCTCGACACTGAGCGTCGGCGTATCAGAGTACTCACTGACAAGAACTCCACTTTAGCATATGAAGTGCGCCAGCTATGCCTACTAGTGGAGACACTCCAGGACCGACTCTCGATGGCTATTACTGGACATCATACCCTGACTGGTACTGTGATGCAACTTGTGGAGCGTATGGACGAGCAGGAGCTTCATAATGTAGGTGTGGATGATAGGTTGACTGGATTGGAGGCACAGTTTGCAGCACTGCAGATTGTGGACAATCCTGCACCAGCAGAAGATGTTGATGAAGACCCCGAGGAAGAGCCGGAAGAAGCCCCAGACGGCGGAGATAGTGATGGATAGGATTTGTTTGATTGATTCTTTTCTATTTATATGATCTAGACGGCATAGCGTTTTTTTTTAAAACCTATGTGGGAAGGGTTGTTTCTCACACAACTGAAAACTTGAAATTTTGACATTGATTGGATATTTTGTGAGTTACTTACAATTTATTTATGATAAGTTATTATTTTGGTTATAAATGTTGTGGTTGTGGCAGTACATTATTTCTTATTATTTACCATACTTCAATGAGATTAATATGTTGGATGTTACTCATTATTGTGTTTGTAAATGTAAAGTGAAATATGGATGGCCGAGGTAGAGGAAGTGGACGTGGCCGTGGGCGTGGCGGTGGCCGTGGCACCGGCATCGTGAACATGACCCCAGCTGAATTAGCTGCCCTGATTAATCAGCATGTGCAGGCGGCATTGAACACTCAACCCGCCCAGTTTGGAGGTAAACGGTGACTTTAGTCATCGATTACGCGAATATTCCGTTAAGTGATAAATTCATTCGGTTTGATTTAAATACTCTGTCACATTGAATACAGGACCGCCTGGGTGTACTTACAAAGCATTTATGGATTGCAAACCCCATACCTACAGTGGATCTAAGGGAGCTGTAGGGCTCGTGAGGTGGTTCGAGAAGACTGAATCAGTCTTCGCCAAATGCAACTGTCCGACGGTGGACTAGGTGAAATTCGCCACGGGGACACTTGAGGGTGCAGCACTCACGTGGTGGAATGCGCAAGTGCAGATGCTTGGCCAGGCGATGGTAAACGCGCTGCCGTGGGATGAATTCAAAACGATGATGACAGAGGAATACTGCCCTCGTAATGAAGTTCAGAAACTAGAAGCCGAGTTCTGGCAATTAAAGATGGAAGGATCTGACATTAAAGCTTACACTACTAGGTCTCATGAGCTAGCTACACTCTGTCCTGGCATGGTTGACCCGCCGAGCCGACGAATTGAGCTCTACTTACGTGGGTTGGTGCCGGAAATTCAAAGTATGGTGACCGCTGCAAATCTCCCTACTATTCAACAGGTCATTCGATTGGCTCATAAACTCACTGATCAGGCAGTGGAGCAAGGGAAGTTACCCAAGCGGGGTGCTGTGACAAGCGTGCCTGACAATAAATGTAAGTGGGAAAGTAATGCCAGCAAGGGATCAACGTCTGGTAGTCAACCTCAGCAACAACAGCCTCAACAACAACAGCAACAAAGGAGGTTTGATAACAACCGCAACTTCAATCAATCATCTGCCCCAACTCAAGGACCCGGTGGTTATGCGGGGAAAAACCCCAAATGCAACCGATGCAACTATTACCACACTGGCAGGTGTGATAGCTTTCGATGCCAGCGTTGTGGGAAGGTTGGACACGCGGCAAAGGATTGCCGTGGGGAGTTGATGAAGAAGCCCCAGCAGTCTCAGCAGTCCCAGCAGTCCCATGAAATGCCAAAGGGTTGCTTTGAATGTGGAAAAGAGGGGCATTTCAAGAGAAATTGCCCTCAATTAAAAAGAAATGGTAGTGGCAATGGAAATGGTGGTAATATCAATAATGGGGGCAATGGTGACAACAATGGTGGCAATAATGGAGGAGCTAAAGGGAGAGCCTTTGTCATGGGTTCAGGTGAGGCTCTAAACGATCCTACTACTGTTACTGGTAAATTTCCTATTAATGGTCGTTTTGCTTTTGTACTGTTTGACACTGGAGCCGATAGGAGTTTTATCTCTACTAAGTTTAGTAACCTGTTAAGTGAAATGCCTTCTACGTTGGAGTCTAGATATACCGTAGAATTAGCTGATGGTAAGCAAATCTCCGTTACGCATATCCTAAAGGGTTGTAAAATAGAACTCGCTGGTCATACCTTTGATATCGATCTCATGCCTATTACACTTGGGAGTTTTGACGTGGTCGTGGGTATGGATTGGCTATCTGAGAAGCAGACAAAAGTCATATGCCATGAGAAGGTTATTCGCATTCCTCTAAAGGATGGAGAGATTCTCTCAGTTAAGGGCGAGAAGAGTGGTGCAGTGATAGGCATCATATCTTTTATGAAAGCGCAGAAGTGGCTACGCAAGGGTCACTTAGCCATATTAGCCCTTGTGACCGATAAACAACAAGAAGAGAAGAAGATAGAGAATATCCCGGTAGTTCGCGACTTTCCAGAGGTGTTTCCAGAGGATCTGCCTGGACTACCACCTCATCGTCAGGTTGAATTTCAGATCGATTTGACTCCCAGAGCAGCTCCAATTGCGAGAGCATCTTATCGGTTAGCACCAAACGAACTGCAGGAACTATCTACACAACTTCAGGAGCTATTGGATAAAGGATTTATTCGACCGAGCTCATCACCGTGGGGAGCACCTGTTCTCTTTGTTAAGAAGAAAGATGGTACTTTCCGAATGTGCATCGACTACAGAGAGTTGAACAAGGTCACAGTCAAGAACCGATACCCTTTACCTCGTATTGATGACTTGTTTGATCAGCTTCAGGGATCAAGCTATTACTCAAAGATTGATTTGAGGTCCGGTTATCATCAACTGAGAGTTCGGGAGAAAGACATCTCTAAAACCGCATTCCGTACTCGTTATAGTCATTATGAATTCTTGGTCATGCCCTTTGGGTTGACTAATGCACCAGCGGTATTCATGGATCTCATGAATCGTGTGTGCAAACCCTACCTCGATCAGTTTGTTATCGTGTTTATCGATGACATATTGATCTATTCTAAGACCAAGGAGGAGCATGAGGAGCACCTACGTCTAATCTTGGAATTGCTTTAGAAGGAACAGTTGTATGCCAAGTTTTCTAAGTGTGATTTCTGGATTCGTGAGGTGCAATTCTTGGGTCACATTGTTAACGAGAAGGGAATACATGTGGATCCTATGAAGATTGAGGCTATAAAGAACTGGTCGGTACCCAAGACGCCTAGTGAGATAAGGCAATTTCTTGGACTGGCAGGGTACTATCGACGTTTCATCGAGGGATTTTCAAAAATCGCTCAACCTCTCACAGCCTTGACCCATAAAGGAACAACGTATAAATGGGGTGAGAGTCAAGAAGTCGCTTTTCAGTTGTTGAAGCAAAAACTCTGTAGCACGCCGATACTAGCATCACCAGAAGGAAGTGATGATTTTGTGGTTTACTGTGATGCTTCTATCCAAGGACTTGGTTGTGTCCTGATGCAACGTGGCAAGGTAATAGCCTATGCCTCGAGACAACTGAAGGTGCATGAAAAGAACTATACTACTCATGATTTGGAGTTAGGTGCAGTGATTTTTGCCTTGAAGATCTGGAGACATTACTTGTACGGTACCAAATGCACTATTTACACCGATCACAAGAGTCTTCAGCATATCTTCGAGCAGAAAGAGCTAAACATGAGGCAGCGACGCTGGGTGGAATTGTTAAACGATTACGATTGTGCTATCAAATATCACCCAGGTAAGGCGAATGTAGTCGCTGATGCTTTGAGTAGGAAGGAGACCGCTAAGCCCCGACGAGTGCGTGCTTTGCAGCTTATGATTAGCACTCATTTGCCTGAACAAATCAAAGAAGCTCAGACGGAAGCTTTGAAAGTGGAAAACATTGGATCCGAATCCTTACGTGGGATGGACAAATAGTTAGAAGCCAAATCCGATGGAATCCGGTATTTCATGGATAGACTGTGGGTACCCATGTATGGAGATCTGAGAGACTTAGTCATGAGTGAAGCACATAAGTCTAAATATTCCATACACCCTGGTTCTGACAAAATGTATCATGACCTAAAAGCGCACTATTGGTGGCCAAATATGAAGGCAGACGTGGCAACGTATGTGAGCAAGTGTCTAACCTGTTCTAAGGTTAAAGTGGAATATCAGAAGCCATCTGGGTTACTACAACAACCTGAGATTCCTTTGTGGAAGTGGGAACAAATTTCTATGGACTTTATTACCAAGTTACCCAGAACTCCTAGTGGTTGTGACACGATATGGGTGATCATGGATCGACTGACAAAGTCAGCTCACTTTTTGGCGATCAAGGAGACTGACAAAATGGACAAGTTAACCAGAATTTACCTGAAGGAGGTAGTCTCAAGACATGGCGTGCCGATCTCGATTATTTCTGATCGTGATGCTCGTTTTACATCTCATTTCTGGCACTCGTTACAGAAATCTTTGGGAACGCGGTTGGATATGAGTACTGCATATCATCCGCAGACCGATGGACAAAGCGAGCATACTATTCAAACCTTGGAGGATATGTTACGTGCTTGCGTAATTGATTTTGGAAATAATTGAGAAGTTCATCTACCGTTGGTCAAATTCTCGTACAACAATAGTTACCATACTAGTATTCAAGCAGCACCATTTGAGGCGTTGTATGGGTGAAAATGTAGATCACCAGTTTGTTGGGCTGAAGTTGGTGATAGTCAGCTGACTGGCCCTGAATTAGTGCACGAGACTACCGAAAAGATTGTGCAGATACGGAACCGTATGGCTGCAGCGCGAGACAGACAAAAGAGCTATGCAGACAAGCGACAGAAACCTTTGGAGTTTCAGGTCGGTGACAAAGTGTTGTTGAAGGTCTCACCATGGAAAGGCGTTATTCGATTTGGCAAAAGAGGCAAGCTTAACCCGAGATACGTTGGACCATTTGAGATTCTTGAAAGAATAGGTCCAGTGGCGTATCGGTTAGACCTGCCTGAGTCATTAAGTGGCGTTCACAACGTATTTCACGTCTCAAATCTGAAAAAGTGCTTATCTAATGAGACTTTGGTTGTACCACTCGAGAAAGTACAAGTGGATGAGCAATTGCGCTTTGTTGAGGAGCCTGTTGAAGTAATGGACCGTGAGGTCAAAACTCTTAAGCAAAGCAAAATACCTATAGTCAAGGTTCGTTGGAACTCAAGACGTGGACCGGAATTCACGTGGGAACGCGAGGATCAGATGAAGCTCAAGTATCCTCATCTGTTCGAAACGACGGTCACAGCCGGGGAAGGTACTGATTAAATTTCGGGACGAAATTTCTTTCAACATGGGGATGATGTGACAACTCACTCGATTTCGTTATGCCAATGCAATAAACCAGTGATATAACACAACCATGTAACGCAATTTTCGGGACGAAAATTCTTTCAACATGGGGATAATGTGACATCTGGTAATTTTCCGTTACCAAACTCCGTTAGTTCCGTTAGATCTTGCATACACGTGTCGTGAGCACACACTAGTTGTCGTTGAACGTTGGTGACTTAATAACAATTATCTATGGTAAACAAATGATAACCTAATGAATAATGTTGATTATTAGTTGTGGTTATGTGATTCATGCATTTTAAGTTATTGTTTGTGAATTTTACTTGATACGTGACAATGTGTAACTATGATCTCATATGTTTTGCTATTAGTTGAAAATGTATATGATTATTATTGTTGATTAGTAATGTTTATATTTTGTAGTTAAAACCTTTTAAAAAGTGTTAAAAAGATTAGTTTTTATAAAATATAAACAACGGGGTTTATTTTGTAATTGGATTGAAATTAAAAGTTACCATATTTAAACAAATTAAACCCAACCCTAGCCCCCAAACCCCCCATTCGGCCGCAACTCATCCCCAAACACCCCATACCATTCGATTTTGATCAAGAACATCAAAACAAGTTGATTTTGATTAGTTCCAAGTGGTTGCAAGGTTTTAGCAAGCCCAATTCTTGATTTCTACACACTTAAAGGTTAGTTTTGATTAGTTTTTTCATGATTTTTGATTCTTGAAGAACCCTAATTCAAAATTGATGATGAAAAAGTGAAATTGATGATTGTTAGATGTTAATTTGATGTTGGTTAGATTGTATGAATGTTAGATTATGTTGATTATGCAAGAATCCATGGTTTGATCACATTGTTCACACATTGCCTTAAGAGGAAACTTTTTGTTCTTGGAATTCATGATTTGATGATTGTATGATGTTAGATACATTGCTTGGATGTTGGTTTATATGAATTATGCAAGAAAAGTCATGAAATCTAGGGTTTGTTCATACCTTACTATAAGTGGAAACTTTTATGCATGATGATTGGGACTTTTGATGAATTAGTGATGATTATCATGTTAGAATGAATGTTATGAACTTAATTAGGTATAAAGTTGATGAAATTATGAAGGAATTGGATGTTAGATTGCTTTTGGGTGTTACCTTCTAAAAAGGGAAACTTTATTTTTGAAGATCATTGGATATGATGATGTGAGCATGTTTATGTTGTAAGGGTCATGTTAGAATGCTTATGGATGATGTCTAATGTGGTGGAATGTGTTTCTTGGGTTGTATGGTTGCTTGATTGATCATTTAAAGAATGTAGGTTCTTGGTAATTATACAGGATGATGAATTATGGTTAGTGATTAGGGAACCATGATTAGGATTGGATATTGATCATTATTGTGTTTGTTAGATGGAATGAAACTTGTTGATTAATGTGATTATGATTGTCATACACGCGTGCGAATTTGAGGCCCCTACTTAGTAGGATTGGCAGGGTTTAGGGTGTGAAGTCGTGAGTGGCTTCACATGACATGTTGTGCATGATTAGACTTCATGAATGAATTATTAGTTGTGATATATTTATGATTGTGTTGAGCATGTTGATTGTATGAGATTCGCATAAGTTGTATGATGATCTAGGTTGAACTTGGGTTGATGATGTGATATACGTGAATACTTTGTTTGATAATCATGTATGATAAGTTGATACGCTTGATTAAACGAGATTTCAATTACTATGTCACCAACGGGTCAAACGGGTCAACTAGGGTAAATGAGTCTTGTTTTCCAAAGCCTTGGGTCAATATGTTTATTGAGCACCTAGGGTTGTTAAGTTTTCTGTGCACATGTACTTATGTACTTGCGTGTTCTAGGTAACCTTTGAAGGGTTGTCTTTCCATCCATCATCAGTTCTCTCTTGTCATTATCTTTGCACGTCAGGTGAGTTCATGCCCCACTATTTTATAAACTCTCTTCTGGGGGAGGTAGCATACTTGTTTATAAACGCTTTACTTTTTATTATAAGTTGTGTATGTTTTAACATAGTGTATAATACCTTGAAAGTCCTCACACTTTCGGATCGTTAATAATGGTAACTAGCGGGAAATCTTGGGTAGTACAACTGGGTTTGACAAGCCCCACATGTGCGACTCGAGGTCAAACGGGTGCAATATTGTCCTAAACACAAACAATCGTCACGACCTGGTAAGTAGTGACGGGAGGCAACAAACGTAACACAGTCAGCTTCGATCGCGAAATCACTATGGTTATTACTTGTGAATATAGACTAGCTATCTATTTCAATGCACTTCTTATGTTATGCAAATTATTATTGTTTATGTTGAATGCAAACTCTTGAACTCACCAACCATTGTGTTGACATTTTTAGTATGCTATTCTCGTGTCGTTAATTCAGGTTGCCATTAGGAGCACATCACGGGTCCAGCATGCATACTAAGACTTCATCTTAAGTCATGACATTTGAATTTTATTTATGAGATTTAAATAATGGGTTGGCGCGTGTTTTGCCAAAATTTACATTTATATACTTTGGGTTTGTCTTATTTGCAAAACGCTTTCGCATGGTTTTAAAGTTTGAACTTTGATTGGTTTTATTTTTAAATGTGGCATATAGTGTCGTTCTGAGTAACTAGTGACTGTGATCCTGGTTTGTTTACACGCCTCGCGGTAAAACTCCGCACGTGGATTTTGAGGGTGTGACACTGTGACACCCTACATATATCCCACATCGGTCGTGGACAGGAGAGATTCCTGGTTCATAAGTAATGTCTGGTCTTTAATATCACCAACGCGTTTTGGGCGTATTTGCTGTGGATGAGAGGAGAACTCCACAGTTAAGCGTGCTCAGGTGGGAGCAATACAGGGATGGGTGACCTCCCTGGGAAGTTTTCACCCGGGCAACCAAAAGTAAATCCGTGAGCTCCTCGTGGGCAAAGCGAACAATATTGGTGGTACGAGAGGCCGGGTGTTACAGAATGGTATCAGAGCCACTCTTGTGCCCTTCGCGATGGTGGGACAAACCTCACCGGGGATGGTGAGTATGTTCTCGGGCTCATCGAGGACGATGAGTCCAAAGGGGGGGGTGATTGTGACACCCTACATATATCCCACATCGGTCGTGGACAGGAGAGATTCCTGGTTCATAAGTAATGTCTGGTCTTTAATATCACCAACGCGTTTTGGGGCTATTGGCTGTGGATGAGAGGAGAACTCCACAGTTAAGCGTGCTCAGGTGGGAGCAATCCAGGGATGGGTGACCTCCATGGGAAGTTTTCACCCGGGCAACCAAAAGTAAATCCGTGAGCTCCTCGTGGGCAAAGCGAACAATATTAGTGGTACGAGAGGCCAAATGTTACATTGGTTATCAATATCACTTAATCATTGCATGCATAGAATCCATGTTAAGGATTTCCACTATGTTGGACTAAACAATTACCGAAACCAAACCTAGATCCGAAGTGGATTACTGTTTCTCGTAATTTTTTTCTTAATCAAGTTTCATTATTTGTAATTTGTTTTTCTAGTTAACTTGTTAATCTTTTAATAATTCAATTTTCACTGCCCAAAGGCAATAGTTTAATTACGTAATTTAATAATTTAATAATTTTCTTATAAATCAAAGTACAACACACCAACCACTAATTCCACGAGCATCGACGATCCTACTTATCCTAATTAGTTTAAGGTGAATAGAACACATATTTTAACATCTTATTTGATTGATACGTCGACATCGATCACTTATCGTCAGGAGCGTAGGTTTGGTAAAAGAAAATCTTTGCAATTTCATAGTATTCAGTGGTCGCTAGCAACTTGGGGTAAAGGGGAGGGGTTTGACGAGCTTATTCTATAAATTTTTTCTCAACCTGTAAGGCCCCGTTCCCGGAACGCTCACAGTCATTCATCGCACATGATATTTAAAAACTCATAATCATTTACTAAAATAATGCAGCGGAATAATTTAACAAAACCCATTTCATATATTAATAATTGCTTTTGGCAAATAATACAACATTGTTAACATTACAAAACATCGTTTGGTTGCATTACAACACAAAAACATCATTATAACATAAAATGGATGCCATCCAAAATTTTGCCAAGTAACTTCACCCCGTGTCATCCTCAGTAACCATTACCTGCCAACTGAAAATGCATAAAAGTCAGCATTGCTGATTGAGTTCTAGTTTTATAAAAATATTTATATTACCTTCCATTTGTTAAAACATTTTCTTGCTTTCGCACATGATCACACATCGTACATACATCAAGGTAATATTCATTATCTTCCGTCATCGTTCATTTCGATCATATCGCACGTTTCGCACATTTCGCACTTTACATTATCTTTCACTTCTATCCAGATCCTGTCATATGCTAAACCCCCCCTCTTGGGCACCAAGCCAACTTATCTAGGGTTAAGCGACAAGGATCCCATATCGCACGTATGGAGCAGTCACCAAGACTGACTCCCCTGTGTGTGAACCTTCATGGGTTAGCCAAAATAGTATGTTGTATGACATATAGTTGAGCTAACAACCCTCATTGAGTTGTGAACCTCCTTACATTTGCTTGCAAGACTTTCATTCGTTCATTCATTATGTTCCACTTTCGTTATCTTAGATCTTTCGCTTCGTTAAGACAATACTTTACGTTCATTAACATAATCACACCACGTAAAGCCACGTAATAATACGTAATAAGGAACATAAGGAAACAGATCATAAACATGCATAACATCATCATACATCATCCCCGGAAACATTCCAAGTCATAGCCTAAAAATCCCTTTTTCCCAAAATTTCAGAATATTTTGTAAGGTATTGGGCGCATGGGCACTATGCAGGCGCATGATAACTATGCGGGCGCATGAATACTTAGGCGCATGGGCAACTTAGGCGCATGGGCACTATTGGGGCGCATGAGCCTTATTTAGGCACATGGGCACTCAGGCGTCTGGGGAACTTAGGCGCATGGGCAGTGGGCGCATGGGCACTTAGGCGCATGAGCACACACTTAGGCGCATGGGCAGGTTTCTAGGCGCATGGGAACTATTTAGGCGCATGGACATCCTGTTCTTAAACTTTAAACCATTTTCAGACCCCAAATCAATTTCTAACTGGTTCTTAGCCTAGTTTCTAGCATACTAAGCATCATAAACAAGCATAAAACATAAACACAATTAAAATCCTTCCCGAACATACACCCACCCAACCAGGCACACACATATACATACGAGTACACACCCAACTTTTATAAAAATGTTATAACATGCATTTCCAGCCCCAAAACAAGTTAAAACATTTAAAACCGGGGATCTAGAACTCACCTCTTGCAACTTTCGAGTAAGACTTCTTCAAACCCGAATGCTTATAAGCTCAAACACCTAAAAACACCAAAAACGCACAACCGAGCACATATAAACACATAAGCACATACCCGAAGGCTGAAAATCAGCCAAGAACACCCCAAAACACAAGAAACTAACCTTAAATCCGACTTCTTCTTATTCCTCTCTCTAGAACCGAGAGAATTCTGCTCTTTCTCTCTCTAAAAATCCAAATGAAAAGTGGTACAGAAGTCATGGGCGGCATGTCCACCTTTTTGAACCAAATAATAATAATCTTTGCCCATTATGCACTTTTAACCCCTCAACTTGGGTTATTTGACTTTTCTTTCTTTTTATTCTTCTTTTTCTCTTCATTCAAAATTTTCTGGGTAAAACACAACCCTTAACGGTGGCCTCGTGTCATGATGAGATATTTCTAAGATGCATCTTAGGTGTGATTACTCATTTTTTGTATCTGATTGTTTTGAATAAGATAACTACAAGTTGAAAAGATTTTTGAAGATAAAATGATCAAGTTGAAAGCTTACATGATGAAGAAAAGCTTTGTGCGGGTCAAGAAAAATTTATACTAATAAATAAAAATAAATCCTGACACTTGTCATCATTTTAGCCCAGCAAATAATTGGTTTTCCCGCTTCTCTCTACTCTTAATTATGAATGCTATAATAGCTATTTATTAATTAATAACTATCCATAATTAAAATTTCAAATATGTTAACTTCAAATTTTCATATGTGTAATACATGGGTTTATTCAATCCGTATATACACAATATTTAAGGCATAACTTTTTATATTATTAATCATGTAACACTAAATTTATTTAACCCGTGTATTACACAGGATTGTAACCTAGTTAATATATAAAGTATAACAGAAAGGGGTGTGGCATAGCCTGCTGTAGCCGGCATAGGCTACGCCAAATAAAATTTTCAGCCAACAGAAAGCCTCCTAGTGTAGGCTACACCAGGGCCGGCCTAAAACTCTTATAAATACGCGATTTTGTTAATTCTTAGCCATCACTTTCCCCCCATTCGACCTAAGATGATTTGAGACAAATTTTAAGAGTTTCTAGGTCACTGATTCACCATTCCACCTCTCTCCAACAACATACAATCATCGATTATGCAAATCAATAACGATTTTGAAGATCATTGAAGAACGATGAGCGGCTAATCTTCTCGTGATCTACTTCGGGTAATAGGTTTTGTGTGATTAGGTTTTTGTTTATGTTTAACGTGTGTTGGGATTAAACTTTATATCCCGTTAGTTATTTAAACAATCATTTTGGTTAACCTTATTTGAATGTCATATAATCTTGCGCGAATTGTATGGTTGCAAAGTTATGATGACTAATTGGATTGGCATTGTGTACTAAGACCCGTTAAGTATTGGTTATCAATATCACTTAATCATTGCATGCATAGAATCCATGTTAAGGATTTCCACTATGTTGGACTAAACAATTACCGAAACCAAACCTAGATCCGAAGTGGATTACTCTTTCTCGTAATTTTTTTCTTAATCAAGTTTCATTATTTGCAATTTATTTTTCTAGTTAACTTGTTAATCTTTTATAAATCCAATTTTCACAAAGCCAATAGTTTAATTACGTAATTTAATAATTTAATAATTTTCTTATAAATCAAAGTACAACACCCCAACCACTAATTCCACGAGCATCGACAATCCTACTTATCCTAATTAGTTTAAGGTGAATAGTACACATATTTTAACATCTTATTTGATTGATATATCGACATCGATCACTAATCGTCAGGAGCGTAGGTTTGGTAATAGAAAATCTTTGCAATTTCATAGTATTCAGTGGGCGCTAGTAGCTTGGGGTAAAGGGGAGGGGTTTGACGAGCTTATTCTATCAATTTTTTTCTCAACCCTTAACGGCGGCCTTGTGTCATGATGAGATATTTCTAAGGCTAATAGCTCGATGATATGCACCAATGTTAAACAATGCTTGCGGAAAGTTGCTCCACAGAGTGAACAAGTTCTTCAATAAGTTTCACTTGGATGGGTTATTGGGTATGTTTAACGTTGTTTTTTCTAATGCCTTCAACTTGGTCATATGTGGGAGAAAAACATATGTTGTCTACCATTGGGTTCAGCAGAGGGACCCTTTAGGGCCTCTTCTTTTTGCCCTAGTTTTGCATCCCCTTGTTCATCGGATCAGGGATGGTTGCAAACTTCATTTCCATGCTTGGTACTTGGATGATGGTACGATTATAGAAGATGCTAGAGTGGTGGCTAAAGACTTAGATATTATCAAGGTTGAGGGACCTCGTTTAGGCCTTGAACTCAACATTAAGAAAAATGAGGTTTTTTGGCCATCATGCAATCGGGTAAAGACGTAAGACAATTTGTTTCCTTGTGAAATTGGAAGGTTGACGTTAGGTATGAAACTCCTTGGGTGTGCCGTTAGCCATGATGCAGGTTTCATTAGTATTTTGGCTGTGAAAAGAGCTTCTTGTGTTGTGCACTCGGCTAATT
Source organism: Flaveria robusta (assembly GCA_025506415.1). Taxonomy (NCBI): domain Eukaryota; kingdom Viridiplantae; phylum Streptophyta; class Magnoliopsida; order Asterales; family Asteraceae; genus Flaveria; species Flaveria robusta. The sequence continues at coordinate 9,467,569 of CM046465.1, forward strand.
TTTAGTTCAATCACACGCAATGATCCGGTGGAAGGGTTTGTTCATTACTTATAAATTTTTAATATTTTTAAAGTGTTGTGAGTGGATAAAAGAGAAAAAGTAATTATAAGTATATAAAAAGTACTAATTAAATTGAAAAATAGAGAGAAAATAATAATTTTTAATGTAATTATAAGGATATGGATAAAGATTCTGGTGTGAATTCTCATGTGTGTGTATTTGAATATGAGATTGGGTTAAAATTAGTTGTTGATATCTGAGACAGGCATGAGATTAAGTGATATTCATTCAATTACTGGAAGTTATTAAGATATTCAATAATTTAAATATATATATATATATATATATATATATATATATATATATATATATATATATATATATATATATATATATATATACATGCAGGGTTGGGTTCAAACGAAAATTAAAAAATATATAAAAACTAATAAACCAAATCCCTATCTTGATGTATTAAGTTCAATTGCTTATAATTTTTTTACTTTTTATACACATGATCTCACAAAAATACAAGCTTTTATTTTTAATTCAAAAAAATATAAGCTATTGATATTAATACATAAAAGATGAAGATTTGTTTATTAGTTTTCATAATTTATCTTGGTTTTTATCTAAACCTAACCCTCTATATATATATGTTTATAGAAGTGTATTCGAACATTTAATATTTTAGCTTTAAGTTTAAGATCGAAATTCATGTAATGGGCATTGCATTTGAGAAAATTTAACCTAGAAAGGACAATAAACAAGTATGTTTGATACTCATGGATATATCCATGAACTTGATTATTATTAAGTAGCATATACCCGATGGGTACAGGTCCAAGCATATAATCAGATACATGAGATTACTAAAATTCAAGTCATTGTCATTCTAGTATTGTTGGTTCATTATAGTTGTGTTCATGATTAGATATATCGAACAATTGTCACTTCGGTTAGTAGCTCCGTTGTAAGAGTCAAATACATTTTAACGACCACCTAGGTTTAGAAGTAATAAAAAAATAGTCTAGTGAGTCCTAAAAAGAAGTATGGTTGTTTCCCCAAAAGAAAAGATAAATGAAGCAATTATTTTATATATCATAGTTAAAATAGTTAATACATATGTTAATGTAGTTTATCTAATCTGTATTTATCTAGTGGGCTTTGCTCGCGCGCTAGAGTGGCTCATATTTAAAGTTTATATCGAAACGTATGTAATAAGTACGACATAAAAAGTATTAAACAATTGGTTTTAAAATTAAAACATTTCACATTGCTTCACACATAGTTTTCATTTGCTAACAAAATTTAAATCCCCCAAAAAAACATATGTTTAATTATAAAAGAGGACATTACCATCATTATTCATCCACAAAACCATCTTCCAAGATTTTAAATTTCACATATTTTGACACCACCAAAATATCTTCAATTTTGACATGCCTACAAGAGCACATATCACCGACCGAAATGTCACTTTCTTTCAAGAAATCCGGCCAACCCTTCAAAAAAAAACTTTGGAAAAAGAAAAGGAGATGTTAGAAATGTTGATGGTATTTCTAAAGCATACATTTGAACACTTGAAGTATTCCGAAAAATATTAGTAACCTTTTGTATGATTGATATCTCTCAAACCCAACCTCCAACAAACACAAAACTCACCCTTTCACCTTCACATTTATATGCTTGTGAATGTTAAGTCTTGTAAACTCCTCAACTGTTTTTTGCAAAAGCCCTATACAATTAGAAACACAAAAACATTAAACGTCTTTAAAAACAAACAATAATTTAAATAAATACAATAATGATTTATTGTTATTTTTCTTACAATGTGATGAGAAACTATACCCGTAAATGCATATTCATCTTAGTTTGGATGATTCTGATTAGGATCAATCTATGAAAGTTGAACATCTAGTTTCATCCAAATTTATTTGATCAACATTTAGTAGCAAGAGGTGCAATCCATATGTTTTATCAACAAAAGTGAAGATTATGAATTGACCATGCTCGAGTGGAATTTTCTAAAGAACCATGCTCAAACCATCGTTATACGAAGTTGCGTTTGGACTCTTTTTGTTATGACCTTCCGTGCTTGAGACTCGCTTGCAAATAGTAACGAAGGTTTGTTGGCACCAGCTTTTGAAAGTTAACTTTGGAAAAAGGATGCAATTTAAAAGTAGTGTAATTATAATTCAAAAGGATATAATAACATACAAAATTAAACAGAGTATTCTAATTCTACAAAATAAATTTACATACCACATAGTCTCTCGAATGGTTCAGGAACAACAAAAATGAACAAAGTGCCCATGGTATAAAACCACTCCAACTCTAATATGTGTGATTGTATGTGTTTTTTAAAGATCGTTACAATGCATGTATTTCATATTTATATGTTTTAAGATCATAAGCAAAAGAATATGTCTTTTCACGTAAAGAGCCAAGGTTTTAGGAATTCAGTTTGGGCATCAAAAAAGACTAAGTTGTCCATACACAATTGTGGATTTGTAAAATCTCGATTGGATTGTATAATTGAGACACACATTGTTTATTTTATTTTAATACAAGTTGTATAGAAAAACTAAAATTGCATAAATTAGTAACTTAGTATTGAATGTTATTAAATCTTAATAAGTGTATAGAAAATTTTGTTAAGCTTATATGTTAGGTTCTTTAATTGATGTCAAATCAAAATCGAAAATACTAATCAGTTTGTTAAAAAAATACCCACTTTTTTACTTCAATTAGAGCCCCCGAAGTGATTGAGTTGCGTCTGTATGTTATAATCATAACAGCTTTGCATGACATTCAACACAAAGGAAGTCTCGATGAAGCAAATGAGTTCTTAAAGGTTTAACGACCAACACTCGTCGCAAACAATTCGAGCAGAGGAGGGTTTTGTAAGTAGTTTTGATATAAAAAAAAATTAATTTATTTTATTTGAATCACAAGGATGATTCATATAAATTGTTGTGTCTTTATTTTAAACCTACCTTGTCGGATTGACCATTTATTTGGTTAAAGTTCCACTAGTGACATAAGATACATACTTGATCAGGTTATCGGGTTAAATCATTAAACCCAAACATAAGTCATATATTTTTTTTTATGTCAAATACATTAACTCTAATTCAAGCATATTTAAAATCATGTACCTCAAACACAACTTATTTAACCTTTTTAAATACGTCAAACAGATTGACGGATTGTAACCATATAAATAGTTTTGTGAACAAGTTATAATCAAACCAACAATGTATTAAACAGGTTGAAAATTTTATAATAAATTTGTTAAACATGTCTATTTGAATACATCTCATTTTATTGAACATGTTAATTATGTTAACACATGTTTATCAAACATAGCATGTAGAATAACCCTAACCTAAAATTATAATATATAAATTATAGAAATAATATCCACTTTATTGATATATATATCCAATTACATCTTGTATTATTCTTGTATTTACTCTACCATAGTTAACTTTTATTTCAATAGTGTATGTAACCGGCATCTCGCCGGAATATTCGATTCATCTCGCCGGCCACCGGAATTCCTCAATTGCATTAATTTTAGGGTTTTAATCATCAAATCTACCCAATACCCTAATAATTATTTTAGTATAAATAATTACAAAGCAGTATTTATTTATGTAAAGGTTAAGTTTTTATTTTTTATTTTCACTTTTTCTAATTTACAAAAGTTAATCTCCTTGGGTTGATCGTAGATCTGAAGCAAAGTTATACGAATCAGATAACGGATTTGAGATCTAGTTGCTGTTCAGCTGCTGTTAGATTCGGATTCAAGTAAGTTTTACTTCAATTTTGTGTTTAGATGATGTATAATGTGGAAATAAATCGATGATTTTTTAGGGTTTTCGTAGTGTTAATTTGACATTTTGGCTGATCGGAGCTGAGATCTTGCTTGTATGTTGATGATTATGTTTGAATTTGAATAGGGTTTTGTGTCTTGATTATCAATTTGAGTTCAATTTGAAAACTTGTTGACCTAGATGAAGTTTCCTGAAATGAAATGGTAATTGATTAAATGTGGGAAAATTAATTTAGAGTTTTGTGATTAAGCTTGTAATTAAGTTGTTTTTGCAGTTATATTGTGGATTAACGTAAAGATACTTTAAGTTTTGATTCATGCTTAGATGATTATCAGCTTGATTTGGTAATTTGTGCATACTGTTAATGAAGATCGTTGAAGTTACATTAAGGATGTGACTGAAATGTTTGAATTCTTATTGTGTTCTTTGCAAATTTATTCTGCATTTGTAGCTTTATGATATACAGAGTTGGTGAATTTCAAATTTGTGTTGGCAATTTTTAATATTTACCTGTTTTGTATGTTTTTCGGATTTAAATACGCGAAATTTGAATAGCATTTGTGTGGATTATTCAAAAAGTTGTTTTTTTCTATAGGGTTGAACATTAGAAATGGATCCAACCATAGAAGAAGCTCTTAGAGCTAAAGCGAATGCAGAGAAGCTTTTTTTAGTGAAAGATTTTCCGGGTGCAAAGCAGTATGCTTTAAGAGCTCAAACGTTATGCCCTCAACTGGAGGGTATCTCTCAAATGGTGGCTACATTTGAAATATACGCGGCTACGGGGACAAATATGAATCAAGAGATTGATTTCTATTCTGTTCTTGGGTTAGATCCATCTGCAGACAAATCGATGGTGAAAAGGCGTTACAAAAAGATGGCTGTTCTTCTTCACCCTGACAAAAACAAAACCGTTGGAGCGGATGAAGCTTTCAAACTTGTCTCTGAAGCATGGGCTGTGTTATCTGATAATGTGAAGAGAAGCTCATATGATGCCAAACGAAATAAACGCTTATTGGCTGCAGTTTATAATACTTCTGTTGTTTCAAGTTCAGAGACTTCTTCAAGGCTAGACACTTTTTGGACTGTGTGCACCTCATGTCAAGTTCAGTATGAATATCTTAGAAAATATGTCAATAAAAAACTCTCGTGTAAAAACTGTCGAGGGGTTTTTGTAGCTGTTGAAACAGGAACAGCTCCACTCACTTATGCTCCATGGTCATATGCATCTGAAAATGGTTATGCTAACCATACATATAACACGGGTCCCTATGTCCCAACCACGTCAGTAGGTTTTACAGGAAATGGGTCATCTGTTGTTCATCCTAAGCAAGGATACGAGTATGCAGGGACCGCATCATTTCAGTGGAAGACCTACCCTGATTCATCTACTTTGGATCCTAATGGGTTACCTTCTAATTCTATAAACATGAGTAGGCGAAAAGTGAATGGGAGACACCAGAGGAGGTTGAACAAGGGCCATGGTGAGATCCTGGCTCCTAGGATGGGTAGGCCTCCTAAGAAAAGAAAGATAGAAAATGGGCAATTGGGTTTAAGAACTGAACTAGATTTGATGGTAAATAAATTCAACGGGAATGGCCGAAGTGACATCTTAACCAGACAGTACTCGGTTGCCCCTGCTTTTGATACGAGAAAGTTGTTAATTGAAAAAGCTAGATCAGTACTTCGTAGTAAGTTGAAAGAAATGAAAACAGCTTCTGCTTTGAAGGCTGAAAAGAATGAAAAAATGCTCAAGAAAGGCAGTTCAATGACAATAACGGTCCCCGATCCTGATTTTCATGATTTTGACATGGATCGATCTGAGGAAGTCTTTAAGTCCAAACAAATATGGGCTATATATGATGAAGAAGATGGTATGCCCCGTCTTTACTGTCTGATTCGCCAGGTCATTTCTGTGGAACCATTTCAGCTTCACATCACTTACCTAAACTCATTACCTGATACTGAATTTGGACTTCATAAATCGTGTGGCAGTTTCAAGGCTTCCCATTCTGAATTTGTTGAGCAAGTCAACATTTTTTCTCACCTTTTGGGCCGAGAGAACATTGGCAAAGGAGGGTGTGTTAAGATTTACCCAAAAGGAGGCGATATATGGGCAGTTTATCGAAACTGGTCAGAGAAATGGAATAAAAAAAGATCGAAAAAAGTCAGGCAGCAATTTGAAATGGTGGAGATTCTTGATGATTATTCTGAAGAAGTTGGAGTCTCTGTGTCACCTTTGGTCAAATTAGAAGGTTACAAGACTGTGTATCAAAGAAACCCTAACAAGAATGCAGTTCGGTTAATTCCCAGAAAAGAGATGGTTCGGTTTTCACACCAGGTTCCAGCTTGTGTGTTAAAAGGTCAAGCTCTGAACTTGCCAGATGGGTGTTGGGATCTTGACCCTGCTGCCACACCAGAGCAACTTCTTCAGGCAAATGCAGATTAAAAGAAATGAAGGTTGAAGTGAAAGGTCATTTTGGTCATTTACTCTGATAAATTTGCGAGATTGATAGTGTATAGATCCATACACACAGTGATGGGGGGTAATTGTTGTGAAATTTAGGTAGCTGGAACCAAAAGGATCATAAGGTGATCCTATCGGCTGGTTGAGAAGCTAGTACTAAATAATGCTTATGAATTAGTTACCTTTTAGATGTACTAATTATAATTAGGATTATACCACTTAGGCCTTGATGGGTTGTATTACTGCGTATTCACGCTGCAGGAAGGAGTGAAGTCTTTCGTTTTAGTCTCTTTTTGTCTAGTGGTCGTAGTCAGACACTCGAATGCATCGTTGGGTTATATTCTTAAAATCCACAATCCGTTAAGAGTCTTCATAGATTTTATTGTCTTTGAAAAGTGATTGTAGTCGATTTTTAGTAACCTTAAAACAGATTTCGTATCTTAATGTTTCAACATTAATCTTTTTGTATGCTCACATACCACCATCCTAGACTGTCATAAAACAGGTGCATATGTTGCTCATTGTTTCATCCTAAGAACCTTTTCATAGAGGTTTTGCATCCAACTTCTCATCTTCTTTCATGTAAGTACTAATTAGCCTTTCTATTTAGCATGTGGTCTTCAAAACACAACCACCAGATTGAAAACTGTTCAAAAGCCAGTAGTTAGATGACGGACGACTATGAATGTCAATAAGGCACTTGGCCATCTGACGAACAGTCTGTCTGACAGATGACTAATTGGCTATGATGATGATCTATCAAATGATGCACGATGAGCCACAATGGAATTTGACCATTACCTTAAAAGGTTGATCATCTACGTGATAAGTAGGTTCATCATAAACACTAGCTGATTTGGTGGAACATATTTGAAACCTGTGATAAGATGAAATATCATGTTGCTTTTCAAAAATTACTCTTTTGTTCTCAACTATTTACTTAATCATCACTTTAGTATGGATGCTCATTTGTTTCTATACTGCGACCAGCAAAGCATCAGATGAACAAAAATAGTTGTAGGACTGTTAAGAGGAAGGGATGAAATCTTAGTGAATCCTACTTTCTAAAAAGCAGCACTTAGACGTTGAAGGCGTGTCATTTGAGGTGTTACGCAACCTAAAAGCCTATGAAAAAAGAATTTAAGTTGCTAGACCTGACATATAATACTGATCAAAGTAAGTTATTACTTTCTAAAACAGATGGACAAGAGAAGACTGAAAAGACCACTTGTAAGTGTTGTGGACAAGGGTGATGTAGCCAAAGTGATTGTAAACATGGTCGGGTCAAGGAGGAAGATTCACAAAGGATAGATGATAAGCCAATATTGCTTTGAAGAAGAGACGATCAATATTAAAGGGGAGAATGATTGTCTAGTCTTGACACAAGTCAAGAAAGAAAACTTGAAAAACAAGATGGTCGACTAATGGTACAACCCACATGCCAATTCATCAATCACCGAACTAACGGTCTGGACTTACACAACCAAACGGCATAAGCCACTCGACTTTGCTAGAGACAATTTATTATACTACCCAAATGACACCCTAATCAATAGAGATCAAGGGAAACGCCATTGCTAAATATCACAAGAATATAGTAGACATTAATCATATAAAAAGCCAGAAACCTAGTAAACGATCGATACTTATTTATCACATAAATTACCATTTGCTAATTCTTATACTTTGGAGAGAAAAACTCGTCTCATTTTGTTCAGTTTTCCCCGAGTTACACGTTACCTTCACATCGATTTTTTCTTTTTTTTGTTTGTTTTCTCTAGATTTCCTTTTTTTACAAGTTGTTTTCCCCGGTTTCCTCATTTATACCAAATTAATTTATTTTATATTTTTAAATTAAATTAAATATAATGTATCATTAAAATAAACTACATTAATTTAAGAGTTAATGGATTTAAATACTCCCAAGTATTAGGAATTGGCCGCTGCCAGCCCCAAGTATCATTTTAACGAATATAACTCCCAAGTAAACACTTCGGTGTCTGTATCACCCGTCGTTTGTCAAAACCCTAACAAATGATATAAAATATATGACACAATGAACGTATATGACACAATGAGCTGATTTATTTGACACAATGACCAAAATAAATCAGCTTATTTGTTAGGGTTTTGACAAACTGCGGGTGATACAGACACCGAAGTGTTAATTGAGAGTTATATTCGCCAAAATGATACTTGGGGGTGGAGGCGGCCAATTATTTAAATCCATTAACCCTTAATTTAAAACAATACATGATAGGAAAAAATAGAAAAAAAATCTAGTAGAGGTATTGTCATCTCGAACATACATTTTCCCGCTTTCGTTGTAAAACAACCTCCCCCACCACCTCTACCTCCTTCCGTAATAGAGGTATTGTTTTGTCACTCAAATCGAAGTCCTCACGACAAAAGTCTTGGAATTTGTTTGGATACGGTTGTTGAATGTGTTGCAACATCGAAAAGTGTCCGTATTGGTTTAATAGAGTGGTAATTGGAATTGCAGTTAATATCCCGGAGTGTCTAATGGCTTCAATTGTTGAGAAAGTGGTTGTGAGGATTGCGTTTTTTAGCAAGGCTTTTAAAACTGCTTTGATTTTTTAATAAACATGATTATGATCCTAAATTTTAGAGAGTAGTTAGTTTCAAAAATAGTACATTATTAAAAATAGGTTTCAATGATAGGGTTTAAACATAATTAATTTCTTTTTAAACAATAACGCTCACTAGAACACTGAGAACGGTCAACTATGGGATTGTTGATATCGGTGAATAATCACCGGATCAATACTTTTTTTCAGACACCAGGTTCAGAGGTGGTAATTCCACCAAGGCCTGCCTGCTAGGTGTTTCTCATCCCTTAACGTTGGTCAAAAAAGAACCATCTTCCTCGTGAATAGGCTAACAGTGTGCCTAAACGTTGGTCAAAAAGAACCATCTTCCTTGTGAATAGGCTAACAGTGTGCCTAAACGTTGGTCAAAAAGAACCATCTTCCTTGTGAATAGGCTAACAGTGTGGACTATCTTGCAAGAATATCAATGATTAAATGGTAAAAGACCATCCGTCATTTGCCCACCTAGCTAATCCAGACGAATCCACAAGCTCCTAAATCAACATCGATTTTGGATCGTTTTAACCAATCTAAAATTCTGTCTACTTTAATCGGATAAAAATGAACAAAGAAACCAAACAAATTAAGAAACCAATGCAAGTTATGGTTTTTGTGGACAAAATATAACCTGCCCATTCAGTTCTTTTCTAAATGTCTTCCCAAAACTTGATTAGATATATTAACGACCTTTTACCAATAACCAAAATACCAAAGGGGTATGTAATCAAGACGAACAATCTAAAGCCTGAAATATCAAGTTGCAACTCTACACATGTTTTTTTCCCTCTCGCACTGTGAAAAATAGACACATTGATAACACTAGAACTCTCTAGGCATTATTTCTGAGCACCTGACTTGATCTGCAGGCATCATTTCTGAGAAGTGGTTTCAACTGGCTCGACGACCTCTGCTTCAAGGGTTTGCTGGGGTTCAGCCACTATCTCAGCCTCTTGTATCCGTGAGCTGTGCATGTCAAAAGCTTCTTGTTGAGTTGACAATTTGTTTGACAAAGCTGCACTCATCATTTCATAAATTTTTCCCCCAAGCTGTGATGGATTCTCGGGCTGCATCACAAAAAAAAAAACATAACCAACCATTTTGTAGTAAACTAACATACTGTTGTGATGGAAACGGGTCGAATGGTTCAAGCGGGTCAAAAGTCCAAAGTGTACCAAAAGTGTATAAACCCATTATAGGTTTATTTCAAAACAAGATCAATTTAAAAACATAGTTCTTGACATCATGTATAACTCGTTAATTATTTGTAAAACTCAAGATAACGAAAGAAAAAGTTCTTACACGTCATTCGAAACCAACCCAACCTGTCTTGACAAGAACTAATGACCACCTGTTTTGACCCTGTTACCCAACCCACCATTTGCCACCTCAACACACAACAAAAATGCAGTATAGACATGAAGGATAGATGACTCACAGTGAACCCACTAGAAATCAATGCAGTCTCATACAGAAGATCAATAGCTCTGAGGGCTTCTTCATCATCACCATTGTTCTTGCAAGCAGTCTGCACCATGCATGCACGGTAATAAAGACATTAGAAAAAAACCATATCAACATTCTTAAAAGGAGGTCTGTGGCTGTGAACAAGGAATCATACATTCAATGTCTGAATAATTGGATGTTCAGGATTGATCTCAAACACCCTCCTGCTTCTCATGAAATCCAGGCTAGAAGCGTCACCAACAGTTTGTGACTTCATCAGCCTGAAGAAACAAAACAATATAAATTAAATTAAGGAAAGAAAACCCATAATTTCTAAGCCCTGATAGTGAAGAAAATTCACCTCTCCATGTTTGCGGACCAACCAAACTTTCCAGATACAAGGACACAAGGGGAAGTTTTTAAGCGATTTGAAATTTGCACACTGGCAACTTTGTCACCCAACCGTTTCTTCATCCAGTCACAAATATGCCCAAATTCCTGCTTCATCTCTTTTTCCTTCTCTTCATTCTTCTCACCTAGTAATTTTAATGAAAGGACAAACATTAGTAGTGAAAACAAAGTGAGCTAAATAAAGGGTTCGTGCATAAATACCAATGTAATTTCATCTTTTGTCAATACTTTCTTGGTGCATTTTAGTCATTAAAGGATGGCTTTTGGTTCTGTTTGAGTCATTATAGAGCATTGTAATGATGACCGAACAAGATGGCATGTTCATAAATCCAGAAAATGATCCAAATGGTACCAAAGGTCCTCATGATGACAAACCAAAAAATTTCTTTTAATGACTCAAATTGAACTGAAAGTCCTATAGAAAAAAGGACAAAAGTGAAAGTACTTTGATACTTTATGCCAAAAAAAGTTTTAAAAAATTAGAAGATTTTTATTAGCTCAAGTGAGTAGAATTGTGATAGGTTTTAGATTAGAAGTTTTAGGAAAGGGAGTCACAAAAATTAGAAGACTAACCAAGGTCCAAGTCTTCCTTGCTGATGTCAACAAAGTTCTTTTCCTTGTATGATTTGAGATTTGTGACAGCAACTTCATCAATTGGATCAACTAGGAATAATACCTGCAGAGAACGCCAAAAATATTAAGGAGCAGTCTCTTATGAAATGCTAAAAATAGAAAGAACATGAAAAAAATAAATTTATACTTCAAGATCCTTCTCATATAGTCTCTCCAAGAATGGTGTGTTCTTTGCACTTGTGACACTGTCAGCAGCAATATAATAGATATCTTTTTGGTCTGGTTTCATGTTCTCAACATATTCATCCAAACTGATCATTTCTTCTTCACTCTGTGAAGAGAAAAACCGAAGCAATGGAGCAAGGCGCTTATGATTTTCACGGTCTTCAATGCATCCCAACTTCAAATGTTTCCCAAAGTTCTCCCAAAACTTCTCATAATCCTACATTGAAGAACAAAAAGTAAGCAAGTAAAAAAGGTGGAACAGATGAGACTACTATTTCTTGTCATATCATATCAGATTAAATATAGCAATTCAAATTTCTTTACTCATCAAGGGGTCTTTGAGGTCATGTTTTATCTCTAACAGGTCAAACAAGTACAGTCCCCAGTGTGGTTTCTAAGGCATAAAACTTCCAAAGCATGCCATTCAAAGATTGATTTTATTGAAATAAACATATTTTCAACAAAAAGTGTTCTGGCTCAAACCAACCCGCAATGCACCATAACAAAAAGTTGCTAATTTTATCCAGAACCAGTAACCCAATCGGCCCACCGCCCGACTGGCCATTCAGCCACCTCTATATTAGAGGTGTATCCTGTGTGCTCAAATCAAGTAATTCCGGGAGATGTAGGAGATGAAAAGAAGCCAAGAAGGTACTTTACCTCTCGGTTCTCACTCAGGGATATGCCAAGAATCATGTCAAATGCCTTCCGAACCAGTCGTTTCCTCATTATTCGCACCTTTTTGGCAGGAAAAATTAAATTCAGTTCTCAATTTAGTGTTTAACAATTTGTGAGGTGAAAAACTGCCAGCGTACTTACAATGCGACTTTCTTGGAGAATTTCACGTGAAACATTCAGGGGAAGGTCATTAGAGTCAACAACACCTTTGACAAAGCTTAGGTACCGTGGAAACTACTCAAAATCAATTTAAAAAAAAATAATGACTTCAAAATCAACTCAAAACCAATAGGATTTCTCCAACAAAATGCATTAGGGATTGATTTTTTACCAATTCTCCATCAAAGTCGTCTGAAATGAAGACACGTTTGACATAGAGCCTTATATTCTTAGTTTTTGGATTGACAATGTCTTCTTTCCCCATTGGAGTGATCGCAGGCACGTAGAGAATTGATCTGAACTCAACCTCACCCTGCAAGTTGAGAAAATTATCAAAATACTAGATCACTACATGAGACCCATAGCTACATTATTTATGCTGACACCATACAGAAATTTAAATGGGACCCAAAATTTAAAAATTGTTGAGTAGTAAAACCACAGAACTAGTCTTTTAAGAACTCTGATACTTGTATGAAGTATATGAACTAAAAAATGGAAACTGAAATATTGCATTTCACCTCTGTTGTAAAATGGGAAGATGCTAAAGGTTCCAAGTACTCATTAAATGTCTTCTTGTAAAATTCATTATATTGCTCTGTTGTAACTTCCTTAGGGTTCCGAAGCTGCAAGAACAAGAAAAAAAGGTTTTGAGATGTCGTCTTCGCAGATCTTGCGAGATATTAAATGAACATCGCAGAGAAAAAACTCACCCATATAGGTTGTGTCTCATTTGTAAGTTCCCAATCCCAGTATTTTTCAACAACCTTTTTGGTTTTCTTCTTTTTCTATTGGAATAAAAGATAGCACCATGCAATGGAGGTTAGTATGTATTTTGTGCAACATGAACCCAAAACTAATGAAGAATAACAGCTCACCTCAACGGTGTCATCAGCCCCATCTTTCTTGACCTCAGCTGGATCCTCATCAACCTCAACCTGTTCAAAGAGAAAAACAATGAGTGAGCAAGTATTTTTGATGACCAACATTACATTTATTAATCTAGAAAATATGTCTAACTCTGGCAATTTCAGAAAATACCTCTTTTGTGTAGCCTTTTTCTTGCCATGTGTAAATTGGGAATGACACAAACTGTGAATAATTTTTAACGAGCCTCTCTATTCTCTCGGGATGAGCAAAACCTTTTTCATCACGCTGAGTACAGAAAACATACATATATCGTCACTGGGTCTGAAGATAAAAAAAAACAACAAATAAGGTAATTGGTTTGCGTATTCAACCTTTAGATGCAATTTGATGGATGTTCCTCTAGGAATGAACTTCTCAGGATCAGTCTCCTCCCGGATAATATATGAGCTAGAATTGGCCTCTCCTTCCCAAACATATTGCTTATCAGACTTGGGGCTCTTTGTTGAGACCACCACCTGTTAAAAACATAAACAATGAGACAAACATGAAAATAAATTATTAAAAATTTTAAGAGGTTTCAAACATGACATACCTTATCAGCAACCAAAAACGCAGAATAAAACCCCACACCAAATTGGCCAATTAAATTGCTGTCAGAACCAGAATCTTTGCTATCCTGACAAATGCAATAGTTTCCAATAAGTATTTGATGCAAATTTAGTCAAACCAGTGAACCACAAAAAAAATAAAATAAAAATAAAAATTGCACCTTTAGAGCTTTTAGAAACTTTGCGGTTCCACTATGGGCAATTGTTCCCAATGAATCAACAAGTTCTTGATGGGTCATACCAATACCAGAGTCCCTGAATAGAGCATGCATGTAAGAAAAGAATCATGTAAACTTCAACCAAACTTCTTAGCATCAGCAAATCTTACGTCAGGGTAATTATTCCATTTTCTTGATCAGTTTGAATGCGTATGTCAAGTTCAGAAGCACCCTCCAAAAGCTGTGGCTCAGTAACGCTAAGGAATCGCAGCTTGTCCAAGGCATCACTTGCATTGCTGAAATATTGAAAATTTCAAATCGTATGAGCATTATTAGAAACTTAAAATATCAACAAACACACACTCTGTCTTTATAATAATTAGTTTCCATATCTGCTTATAGCTTGTTTCCACAAATTCAACATTGAAATACTTTCAAGTTTAAAAAGGAATACACCAAAAAAGCAACTACATTGCAAATTTGCTTTATATATTAGAAACTTGCCTGATAAGTTCACGAAGAAACACCTCCTTGTTGCTATATAGACTGTTAACAATGAGGTCCATAAGCCGACTTACCTGCAGCAAAACATGACACGATGATATTAAATGCTAAGAGAGCAAAACCAAATACAAATGTCATATTGAAAGAGAAGGGTAAGAGTCATAGGCTCTATTTGCTCACCTCTGCTTGATACTCATACTTCTCCGCAGGTGCATCAGATGTCTGAAAGTCAGAAGCAGTTGACTCATACCGCTTTCCAGAAAGAACCATGTTTCCCAATTTCATAGGCTTTGAGGAAGCAGGCCCACTGCATGTTGCAGTCTTTAAAACTGAATACCATCTGACGTTGGCATCCCTCTCTCCACCCTATTCATTTCCATTACACCAAAAAGACAAATGGTAAATATGACAAACCCATTTGCAAAATGCCAAAATCATTAACAGCGAAACTGCGCAGCAAATATAAGCCACCAGGCATCCTTTTTCATTACTTAATTAACTATATTACGCCAAAAAAACTCTTAAAACTGCAAGAGAGATAGCAAGTTGGATCTATATTCTACACTGCCTGTCCTCTCAGTGGTTCTAAACCTCCAACGAATCTCTACGGCAATCGATATCTGGTGCTAAGATATCACGGTCCAAACACTTCCACCACAAAGGATAATAACCGGTTAAAGATTTAAGGGCACTAAATACTAATCATAACCATGCTAAGTGAGTAAGTGCTAACAAGATCACCTATAAGAAAGAAAAATAATACTCTCACAACAAGGAAAAACAAGCCGTATATCTTGCTTTCTGATCTCATAATAACCAGTTCATTTCAGATGCTAAAATCAATACGAATTATACCCGCAAACTTAAAGTCAGATATCCATTTGCACCCTTCCATCTCACTAATTTAGTAATTTTTACTCAAATACTCAATAAGCTTCTGTAAGACCATTTTTCAGCTGAAAAGCAACCCATTCAACACCAATCAAATCCACTTTTTCAACAGAGGATCGTGATACAGACTACGCAAACGAAATGATGAAAGCTTATTGAGCTAGAAATGACCACTATCAACACGTACATACACAAAACCGTAGCTGGTAGGAAATGAGAAACAAATTATGAAGAACAATACCGATTCGTTAAAACTGGGAGAACCAACGGCAGCTGCGGCGACGGCATCACGGCGGCGATGGCCACCGTAGCGGAGGAGAGAATTGACGGAACGCCTTGATAGCCTGTGCATATTGAGAGTGATGGCTGAAGGGGTCACCGGAACTGCTTGGTGTATCGTTAAGGGTTTTGGTAGGGTTTGAACAAATATAGAGGTTTAAGAAGCTTCTGGAGATACTGACTGTAAATCTGATCCACTCAAAGCATTCACAATCATCTTCATCTTTATAATTACATTATAAATTATTATTTTTTTTTCATTTCTTTTTAATAAAATAATACTCTTTTATACTTTTATTATTATATTTTCTCTCTCCTTCACTCACAACCACTTACAACAAATATTAAAAAAAATAATATAGATGAACAGTGTTTTATCAAATATAAAGATAAACAGTAACATGTTCTCTATCCTCCACTCATAATCACTAATAACCATTCTCTATAATATAAAGAACACACTCACAGGTTTATAAAAAACGGGTTGGGAATGCTCTCATACTAGATTTTTGTAATAAATATAAGAGTTAATTACATGATAGGTTCAATGTTGTAATATAAACATATCATAGGGACCAATCATGTAGTTAACTCTAAATATAAGAGTGGGTGTTGTGAGAACGAGATGGGGGTGTGATTCTGGTCGAGAATACCAGTGAGAGGTATCGCGGATGGATATCTTCATTGGGGACATAGGAAAACACAAATAGAACTGTTGGCTTATTTAAAAAAATTCAAAAAATTAAAATCCAACCCTATAAATATTATCTCGTTTCTTATAAAAGATCTCAACATTCATATCTACTCTCTCTTCTTCATCTCCAAATTTTATAAAACAATCATCTCATTAGAAAATATCTGGTAATTAGGATGGTTCGTTTCAACAAAATTTTGATCTTATGGACAACTAGTCTTTTACAAACTTTATGTTTAGTCCATTATCCCAACGAGGTTGTTCCGGAATCACAACCAAGTCAAAACCAATCGGTTGAAAATGTTCCTACTGTTCAACTAAAGAGGCGCTTGCTTCACAAGAATAAAGGAGGTTCAAGCTAACCGGAAGAGTCGGGGTCTCAGAAAGAAAAACATACTCCTTACTCAAAAGAGGAGAAAATAGTTTTTATGTCGTACTTGGATTAATATATCAGAAGATTATAAAGTCGGTATTTTGTTAATTAACATTTTTTTATTAAAAATTTAGTTTTGCTTTATTTAATTTTAACATATTCGACTATCAAAAGTCGAATATGTTTTGGGCGAAAATTAGAGACTCTTTCTATTATTGTTTTTTTAATTTTTTTTTGTGTATTTTTTATTTTTTGTATGTTTTTAATGAATTGTATTTGATTATGTGTTTAATTTTATATTATTGTTTTACATTTAAAAAAATTTAATAAATTAACAAATTCGTTAAAGCCTCTAATCATCTTATCCATAACAGGCTAAACTACTTGATCAAAGGCTCTATCCAATGCCCAGTCAACTACAAATGTCACAATAATATAGGATAACTTCGCATGGGGCTCTATCCCACAACACATAGCTTAAAAAGTTAATTATGAGCGTTTTATCTTTTGGAATTTATTTATTCTGCTAGGTGGTAGCACTCGGCCAACCGCGTGTTACAGACTTACGTTGTTAATATTGACGTGATTAAGTAGGCATCTTTTTGGTTTTTTAGGTGGTTGGAGGCGGGTCCGCCATTAAGTTTTTTCTAGCATGTTTAACTTTACTATATATAAAAGAAATCTATGGTTGTGGATTGTTTAAAAAAGATAGGAGACTTGATTATTTGACAATGGGAGCAAAAGAGCCATGATCTTAGTAATCTAACTAGGAGAAGTATTGTAAAAAATACTTGAAAGACTGATTCAACCAAAGTAGCCAAAGAGTTTCCTGCTTGCATGCATGTGCATTGTAGAAGTTACTTCGAACGTTTTACACTTCTCCTAAGAAAATTGTCTAAGTGTAAAATCTTCCAAAGCCAAAACCAAGATCTTTCGAATCCAAAGATGAAGTCTTTTGAAGCTTAGAAGACAAAGTCTTCCGAAGCTAACAAGACAGAAGAATGATTTCTTCCGAGTACAGAAAAGACATGCTTTCTCTGATCTAATTTTTCAGAAGGCTGACCAACTTTCCACTACCAGTCTGAAGGTCCATATTACAAGAACTCTTTGAGGAAGGAATTCCAATGGCCATGTCTGCCCCATCCTCCACTGCTGAAAATCAAATAGTGGGATGGTGGTATGACAATGCAAGAATGGCCTTGATGCTCTCTAGATCTCAGGGACAGCAGGAGGTATTTAATTTTCAGACCCTGAGATTCCATGGGAGTATAGCTTTAGTTGATCTGCCACTTGTTAACCTAAGTCAAAACAGACAGGCTGGTAGATTAGATGAAATGATTCAAGAGTGGGTGCTGCAGGAGTTCAGAAGCAGAGCAAAATTATATAGACAGAGGCTAGCAGGGAAAACTGTTGGTCAACTAGATACTGAGACAGACCCTAAGATTAGCTTCGAAGGGGAAACCTTGGTTGAAGGCACAGTAGTGAACCCTGTGAACCATGAGACAGGCTCATCCTTAGCACCCAGTACCCTTAGTGAAACACCTGCTTGTAAAGGTGTATCACAACTTCTCCCTAGCCAGAGCTAAAGCTCAGCACAACCATCAGAAGGCCAAAGCTCTCTCCATCCTGAGTCATACAGGCCAACAATTGACAAATGAAAAAGTAAGATGACTCCTGAGGAGATATAGGAGGAGAAAAGGGAGAGGAAGAGAAAGGCTAGGGAAGAGAACACAGGAGAGATCACTAGCTTCATGAAAGCTGTAATCAGAGCTGCCCACAGGCCTAACACTAAAAATGATAAGTTAAGGGCAGCCAGATTGAATTAACTAGGATTAAAGAACTACAATATAGATGAATTTATCTCTCTCCTCTTAGTAGAATTGAATGAACTGGCAGACACAGAGTTGTCTAAAGAGAGGAAGGAGGCTAAGGATGCAGAATTGCTCCTCAAGATCAAAGAAGAAAGGAAAAGAAAGAAACTCTACAAAGCTCCTACTCTCTCTCCAGTTCAAGAAAGTCCTGAGAATGAGACTGTGGTTGTATAACAGGAACAAACTCAGATAGGCAAAGAACAAGAGAGACAGAAAATGATAACCTATCTGAGTGTCACAGGTCTCTATCAGGCAGCAACTCTCAACCCTCTCTCATATGAATATGTTGAGTTTGAATATCTCAAAAAGCTGGAAAAAGAAGCCCAAACTCAAAGAAAAGCTGTTAAGAGGAAAATGAGAGAGGAGGCTGCTAAGTCAAGAGCCACCATCAGAGCACAAGAAAAGAAGTCTGCTGATAGGCTGAAGATGGTAAGCTTCTTGAAACTGTATGGGTTCTTTAGAAGGAGTGATCCTATGTCTTTATCCACAATTGATGAGCATATCAGAAGGATCAAGCAGAAGATAAATGAAGGTCAGCTTGTTGACTTGTATTCTCCATCAAGTCAAGTTGACCTGAAGTTAAGGTGAAGGTTGAACCATAAGAGACAACACAACCTGATCCTGAAGCTACATTTAAGCCAACTTCATCTTCTGACCCATAGTAGGGTTTTGAACGTCCTGCTTCTAAACATGTGGAGGAAAAGGACCCAACTGAAAAGAATACAGAAAGACCAACTGGTGCTGCAGGCCACTCTCCTTAGTTAAAATACAGAAACAGAAAAAGGATGGCCATCAGAAGGGACAAGAAGAAGAAGAAGAACAAATCCAAGTCATCCACCTCTACACGTCAGGATGAATCAGAACATCTTGAGGATAACAAGAAGAGGCTGCTCAACCAACTCCTATTCAAGCAGAGTCTCTTGCAGTTGGAAGACCCATCCTATCATGGAGCTTTACAGTAAATCCAGACAGATGGTATGTCATTAGAGATCAAAGAGGTCAAGATGTCTATCTCTGGCAAGACATGTTTGATATCCCTCTGCATGATCTCTATGACATGAGAAGATACTATGAAAGTCTGAGGGTTCCTGACCAATTGATGAAGAAAGGCATGGTCTTAATCCTAATGAGGACTGTCAATTGCTGAGTATCCTTATATGTTTTGGTAGCATCAGCATAGGAGGAGTTTGTAAGGAATACTTGAAAGGCTGATGCAATCAAAGTAGACAAAAAGCTTCCTGCTTGCATGCATGTGCATTGCAGAATTTAGTTCGGAAGTTTTGCACTTTTCCTAAGAAAACTGTTTAAGTGTAAAATCTTTCAAAGCCAAGACCAAGATCTTCCGAAGCCAAGACAAGATCTTCCGAAGTTAGAAGACAAAGTATTCAGAAGCCAACAAGACAGAAGACTGATTTTTTTCCGAAGATAGAGAAGACATGCTTTATCTGATCTAATTTTTCAGAAAGCTGACAAACTTTCCGCTGCCACTCTGAACACTCACCAACTTGCATAAGTTGGTGAAAAGATCCATGCTTTAGTAAACTGTAAATTATGGTCTAGGTGTCTGTAACTTTCTATTTTGTACTTTTATCCTTTTTGTAATATATTAGGATGTGAGCTATGGCATGTCATAGTCACATGTCAAAAAAGCAATCTGCCTTTTTGACCTTAAATGGATTTTGTTGTCTACATTAGTGTATCCAGCTGGCTTTCAAAGTATGGTCGGTTGTAGGATGTGTATAAAGTATCTCAGTTCTTGTATTTTGAATCATCACTCGGTCACTTTGTAACTTTGTAATATAACTTGAGAGCAATATACGACATTCTTGAAAATCATTTCTGCTTGTGTTCTTCTAGTTTAAGTTCCTAGTTCATATAAAGCTGATTCCCTATTTGATCTTGTAAGTGTTATTCAAAGTTCACTCTACAAGCACCCTGTGAAACTGTTGCATTGACCTCCCCAAACGGTCTTGCAAGAATTGTTGCCCGATGGATCGTCTAAATTACTTAAGGTTCGTCTCAAGCAATGACGTTCAAGGGGAAGTATCATAGGGACCGGGGGGCCACCCCCTCCCCCCACTTTTCTTCGTTAGTAGTATTATTTTTTAGCGCGTTGGTGTAAATTTTTGACACGGTAGTGCAATTATTTTTCATATATATAAAGTCCCCCCCCCCTAAAAAATTTAATTTCACCTCCCGCCCCCCGTTTGATAGTGTTTAAGCTCCGACACTGAGAATGTTTAGTTTTGGGAAAGCAATAAGCGAGGCATGTTTGAGGTGGGCCATATTAGATCCTAAAAGACACAAAAGATTAAAGTCGAGCAGAGATAAAACTATGTGGGAACATTAGGCGCCGCAAGAGGTGGGATACTTTGTTTGGAGGCCAGCCGCATGGATCGGAATGTTTGGTGCTTTGATATTAGTTTTAGAGTGTTTGTTGTATGTTTATAATGTTTTATCTTTTGTTCTTCGTGGTGTGATTTGACCCGGTATCTTGCTCCATGGATCTTCTTTGGTGGTTATGTGATGCTCCATTTGGTTGGTAAAAAAAATCTATACAACTTTGTTCAATAAGAAAATAACTTTATGTTATTCATGTAAAACTGATCATTATACTTTGCTTTTATGTATAGAGATAAAAGTTAGTCGGGCTCACCTCAGAAGCTTAAAGCATGGTCAAGAGACTCGAGCATGCATAAGTTCCACTTCAAACGTTTATAGCTCGAGAAAATAACTTAAATAGCTTAAAAATAAGAATTAATTACATGGTTGTTTACTGGCTTGTCCATATTAGAGTGTCAATATCTAACTGAGAAAAAATACAATAGTTGGTATAAAGTTACAGTGTTGTTAGATTTTTTTGCCAAAATTTAAAAATAACCAAAATATATGTTGATATTAAAAAAACTAAATATTTATGATCGGTCCCCTTTTATTATAATAAAAAAAGAAATATAATATTATATATTGACATATTAGGATCAACTGGTTTAATTGAGGTTTCAATCAATTAGTGATGTGGATTCTCACCAATTGATAATCATACAAACACTAATACAAAATCAATAAGAAATCTATGTATGAACAAGTAATTAATCATTGAACATGTCATTCGTTGACATATCTGTGCATATCTAAAAGTTATGGTTACATCTTGATAATGCAACTTGGCTAATTATATTCTAACATCTTTATGACCAACACTGACATTTTTGCTTTTTTCTGTTACATTAAAAAACTCTCTAAGTACAAAATACAGATTTCATAAAATAGATAAAAAAAAACCTCCGTGAGTGACTCTTGGTCATCCAGAAGAAAAACTGCAACTCCTCGAATGGAGTACTTGCTTCGTAAGTGGAATCCTCAATTTCGTAAATAACTATACTTGAACATCAGTTAGTAGATAACATCTCCATAAGTGGCTTGCCATAGCTATTTGACAAGCGTTTCATAACTGATTTCAGCTCCGTAAGAGACTTGAACTCTGTAACCAACTTTAATCTTCTCAAGTGGTCTTCATATTCGTTAGTAACTCAGTAAATGGAGTTACTTGAACAAAATCTTCATAAACCTCCGCAAAATGCTTCATAAGTGGCAACATTTGGCATCAAAATGATCATCTATGTAACTTATCTCCTTAAATACTCTCGAAGTGGAGATACTTAGTCAAAATGTGATCTTCTCAGTAAGTAGATTCAAAAAATCCATAAGTAATCACATATAAGAAAGCCTTTGCAAGTAGTCATGCTTAACCATTTTCTGATGCTTCGTAAGCTCAATTCCTTAGCCATACATTGCTTTTCTTTTATATAATTAAGGAAAAAGTAAACCACTTCTCATTACCACTGAAATTGCCTCACAGAACCATAGATCATACAAATTTTATATAAAAGATTATAAACCATACAAACATTTCATTACCTAGCACTCAGGAGCAGAAACTCGTAAACTTTTCGGATATATCATATAGGTATTCACACGGGATATTTGGCAATAAATTTGTGCAAGCCTCTTTTTTACAACTTGAAAAAAAAGGATTTCATGATATCAAAATTAGATTATGCTTGTCGTATACTAAAATTTTAACATTTTTACCTGCCACCCAACGCCCATCATGCAATTCAATTGAAAATTCGTCAATCACCTCTCATTCAAAAAGTAGCATATGGACTTGAATGCTATTGATTTTCACATAATATATAGAGTTAAATTTGATTTTGCTCCCTGGGGTTTGATAAAAATAACTATTTTTCCTCAAAAGATTAAAAATATCAATTTACCTCCAAAGGTTTCATAAATTGTTTCAAGAGTAAATTGCCGTTTTCATCCCTGTGGTTTGGTCATATTTGTCATTTTCATCCAAAAAGATTTTTTTTTGCATTTGGCTCCCCAAGGTTTAAAAAAAGTTGCCACTATCATCCAAAAACATGAATTTTGTTAAAAAAAATTTAACAACACGTAAACATAGATTAGGATTTCGTTTTTATATGAAAATTAACATAAATACCCATTTAACGATGAATATTTAACATTTTAAAATAATAAAGCTATCATTTTTGGATGAAAATGACAATATTTTTGAAACCTTAGGGAGTCAAATGCAAAAAAAAAAACCTTTTTGGATGGAAACGGCAAATATAACCAAACCATAGGGAGGAAAACGGCCATTGACTCTTGTTTCAATTTTATCCAAAAGTTTCATAAGTTGTTTCAACTTGAATACAAAAAATAAAACTTTTGGACTGAAATTGATACAAATGATAAAACTTTTGGACTGAAATTGATGTTTTAAAACTTTTGAAGGAAAATTGAGACTTTTATCAAACCTTAGGGAGCAAAATTAAAATTAACTCTAATATATACCATCCAATGTCAACGCCTATACCATGTTTTTTTGACAAACATGCCCCACTTGAGGTTTTATAATTGAAAAAACTCAGGCCTCGTAATCGATAAACATTGAGATTTAGAAAATAATTTGAATGCACATATCTAGACTACTAATCTATAGCATCTAATAAAACAAGGTTTTCTTTGCCACTTGTCCTTCTTTTATTCCATTTTTTGTCACTTGTCATTCTTTTAGACATCTACACATCAATTTTCCCCCCAAAAGGCTATTATAGTAATTTAAATACTAATACAAATTTCTCTCTCTTATTAAAAATGAATGTTATTAATTGCTATATTTCTCTCTTTTATCTAAATTTTTTTAAAATCAAACTATTTTTTTAAAATATATTTTATTAAAGAAATTAGAAATCAAATCTTTTAATTAAAATCTAAATAATAAAAGAACTAAAATTTATATAATATGAAATTTTCTAAAACACTAAACATTTTTAAATAAAATATTTTAAATCATTTTGTTTTTAAAAAGCGTTATAAACTGGTGAAATTTGTTAAAAACTGTCTTAATAAAACAACCAGAATCATTACAAACAAGCGTTTTTTAAAAACAATATTTTTATAAAAAAATCTTAAAACGAATGTTTAAAAGTGAAACTATTTAGATAAGAGAGTTAAAAATAGTATAATTGTTTTATTTCTTGATCTATTACGTATATATAACTTTAATTATATTTTATATTAAAATATTATACTGTAACTTTTCGTGTTTATGATTAACTATAATACGTTTAATTAATGGTTTTTTAGACTATCCATCTATCTATAAAAAAAGCTAAAATAAGCGTGAAAGAATCGTAAAACTTATTATACTTACTTTCTCATTTCTCTATATTGTTAATAATAGTATTGAATACTAATAATATTACTCGTAGCATATTCAAATTAAAAATATATAATTTAATAAATTAAAAACCTATTTTTTATTAAAAACAAACTTTTTAAAAACAAAAATTTTATGAAATAAAAAATACGATGAACTTTTTTTTATCATTTTTCTTAAAAAAAAAATATTTAGAAATCATAATTTTTGATAAAACAAAAGTTTAAGAAAAATACATAATTGTTTATTTACTTAAAGTAGCTATTTGTACGTAACTATAATCATATTTTATCTTCAAACATGATTTTATAATACATAAATTTTTAGTACTAATTATTTGATATTTTATTTAGTCAATCCGTGTAATACACGGGGACTAAACTAGTAAATAATAATCATAAGGATATGGTCACTCTCTCATGCCATTAAACCTTTTTTCCCGTCTCTTTTCTATTAATTATACAAATTCAATAATTGTTTTTGTATTTTTTTGTTTCTCATACCTCTTGTAAAAAAGTAAGTATATAACATTTCTAGAATTTGTATCAATAAACATGTAATATGTCATAAAAATGTAATATTTAAATCATTATTACTAAATATATAACATTATATTTATTTGGCAAATTGGATTTTAATAATCCAAACTATTACCCATTGGCCGATAATAATCCATATTATTAATTTGGCTGATAATAATCCAAACTTTCATTTTCATTACTAAAAGCAGTCCCAGTAACATAATTATTACAAATTCACGCTTGATTTCAACTCGACTTCGTATACAATAATGATTATGAACGAAATGAAAAAACATACAAACTAAATCGAGCCTAAAATAAGTATAAATCGAGTGTGAATGTATGATAATTATACTACTGGGACTGTTGTTAGTAATGAAAATGAAAGTTGGGATTATTACCAGCCAAATCAATAGTATAGATTATTATCGGCCAATGAGTAATAGTTTGGATTATTAAAATCCAATTTGCCTATTTATTTAACACGTTTAATAAATCGGGTTTTAAACCTAGTTACTTAATATATCACTTGATAATCAATTACGAGACCTACAGTCTTACAGTAACACATAAAAGGAAGTTCCTTTTAAATTCATGACTAATATAGTTCCACCCAAATAACAAATTCAATAGACAAATAAAACCAACGTTGAGAAGTAAATAGCAAGGAACCAAAAATGTTCCAAACTACGGCAACGGACCATCCAAAGAATCATAAAGTTAGGAGATAACCATAAAACTAAAATAAAATTTGATGTTATGGATTGAGGTAAGGAGTAAGCTTAAATCAATGAGGAACACAATGATAAAGCATCATAGCAAAGTACCATATTTCCCCCAATTCCTTATCTGGAAACTCAAAGAAGAAAGAGCTGATTATTATAATTAAGTTGAAACCAACTCTAGGATGCTAAATGACAAATCAATGGAGTTGATAATATCTAAGTGAATATGATGAAATTATGTTATCTTTAAAACAAAATTGCTTTTATATTAATTCATGAAAGATGAACAGTTATTTTTAAGTTACTTTTTCAATTGCTTATAGTATTCTATTGATGCACAACTATCACTTTATGTCTTCGTCTCTCTTATTTGTCTTTGATTCTCTACTTCCCCAACCATCGTTTCATAGAGAGAAAAGGGGTTGCAGGTGATGGTTGGCCATTGTATCTGCCACCGTCTTTGGTAGATATGTTTGCATCCCGGTTGTCCTATGCCCCTGATTGTTAGATCTGTGGACAGGGTCCGATTCCCACCGGTGGTGTGACCTCTTTACCACTGGTTTCATGGTTCTTTTTTGGTTTCTCAATGTGCGATGGTATTTTTCTTGTATGTGTTGTTCGGCGGTTGTTGTTGTGTTGATGACGATGAAGCTTGCCACATTTGCTTTGGTTCTGTTGGGTATGTTGTTGTTGCATTAACCGAGTCGCTTACTTTGGCATGGCTGCAATTAACGGTTAGCAGCCGCAACGAGTGTCGGTGTCGAGCCCGAAGATGACCGCTATTCTATCCCAAATTGTTACGTTTGGCCATTAAGTGCGCAACGCGCGTCGAGGGAATAAACATGATGTTAAAACTGGAAAGCAGTATATTAAGTCGATAAAAGTGGACCTAGTTGATATAAATGACTAAATTAACCTTTAGACTATAACCTGAACATAATATAAACTTATATAACATTTTAAATGGAACTATTGTGATTTAACTATAAATAAACATACCTGCACTGAATAAAATTACGAATTTAAATAGATATAACTCGCGACATGAGTAATCTGAAATATACCTCAATTCACATACATGGATACACCTTGCTCAAATGGAGACTTAAAGTTACCAAATAAAAAAAAAAGCTAAATCGATCTCAATAGATGTAAAATCACTAAGTAGACGTAATTAAACTTAAAGGATTTTCAAAACCAGAAGTCACACCTTCAAATGGATGTGCACGTGTTCATTTCACTTGCTAAAACATGGCTAATCAAATACAATCATAGAGAATTTTCATTCATTATATGCAAACAATGTAGATTGAAACTTATATACGTTTCTCTAAAGTCATATTTAAAGTTTGAAGAACTTCATTAATGTAAGCATACAAAAATTGATTTCAACTTTAGAATCTTTAAAAACTCCACTCATACAACACACAAAAATTGATTTCAACTTTAGAATCTCTTTATTACTTAAGATATTATGAATACAAACATTAAACTTTAGAGTCTCTTCATTACTCAAGATATTATAATTACAAACCTCTTAAGGGTTAAAATTGCTTAAAGTTAACACCAAAGAAATTGTTACTAGTAATTCGTTTTCCTTTTGTACCGAATCGACAAACATCCCAACACCACACAAACATTTGATCACAACTAAAAATCATAGGATAACCAAGATAGGTTTGATAGTAGTAACATTGAATAGCCACGAAAAGAAATTATAATAACAATATCAATTTTTATAAAGAGGCTCATATCTACTCTAACATCGAAGCAAACGAACAAAAATCACAATGATTGCAAATGAGTTTGCAAGAGGTTTTGCCATCATGCAATTTTACTAGGCCATGAACACACCCTCACTTGATCTTAACTCAAACAATATTATATCATCATAATCATGGGTATAAGAGCACATTTTAAATAAAATTGATTTCATATTCCAAGCTAAGAGATACCACAAAGGGCTACACAAAAACCCTAATACTGACACAAAGCATTACAACAATCATTTGTCATAACGAGGCTTAAATGTACAACTATACCTTCACATTCTCTCTATCTTTTTCTATATATACATATATATACATAGAGAGAGCTAGAGAGATGTGGGTGTTCATTTAACAAGTTTTAGATTTTCATATAACCCAAGCCTTTTTTTTATTCTTTTCATTTCATGTATTTTTAATTTTTCTCTTTCTTTTGTTTTTTATTGATGAAAATTATGTTTTTGTTATTTTAATACTTGTATTTATTTAAACGTATAAATTAAATTATTTAAAGAAAATGTTAGGGTGTTTTTTAGGTTTAAAAGTTTCCACCTCTTTCCTTTTGAATAATTTTAAGTTCAGATGATGTGACTATTTTTATTTGTAGTATGGCTTGGGTTCTTTTGGATCGCATCTCATCCACCGTTAAGGACATTTAATATTTTTGCGTACTCTTTTGGTTGTTAGTCCATATATTAAAAGGGTCTCGTCATTTGTCGTACCAGGCACTTTCTCGATCTAAGATCTAAACACTAGTAGTCTAGCTAGACATAAGAATCTCGCACTCAAAGGGCATTTGTACCCTACCCCTCCGAGGAAACTGACTCTCTAGCTTGTTTCAAAAG
The DNA here is from genome assembly GCA_025506415.1 of Flaveria robusta. Classification (NCBI taxonomy): domain Eukaryota; kingdom Viridiplantae; phylum Streptophyta; class Magnoliopsida; order Asterales; family Asteraceae; genus Flaveria; species Flaveria robusta. Next base: position 9,495,809 of record CM046465.1, read on the forward strand.
AACCTTAACCTATAAAGACGGTCTTCGAAATCCAGAGGAAAAGTCTAGGTACAAAACTCCCACCGATAGTATTACCCTTTTTTTTTTTTTTTGAAAGTTATGAAAAAAAGAGGAAAATCAAAAAGGGTTACCAGTGAAATAAAAAAAAAAAAAAAAAGAAGTATGTATTTTGATCAAAAAGAGTTTTATAAAGCAATTTTCTTTTGGAAGGGTGCAAATAAAAATTTTCAAAAAGGTCCATATGGTTAGGTTTCTTTTCACGTTTGGTCTCCACATTTGAAAATTTTACAAGGTCGGTCCAAACGTATGACAAAACATAATAAAAAAGGTCCTCGGCTTTGATGGCCATTATATTTTTCCGTTAAGTGTTTGTAAAATAACCAAAATATTTTTGACTATTAAAAAGTTAATATTTATATATTATTAAAAACAACCAACCCCACCCCCACCCCCACCCTTTCACTCTATTTCTTCTTCCGTGATTTATTTACCGTCCAGAAAAACTAACGGCGACCAACCACCATTGCCGCCGGACCACCATATCACTACCACCGGACGACCTCACCATCTCCATCAGACCACGTCAACATCACCACAGACCACCTCACCATTGCCACCGGACCATCGAAGTGAACTATCGCCACCTGAAACAGGTTGATTCAATCGATACGCTGCCAAAGACATCCACCAACCACCGAAAAAAAGTCGATTCATTTGATTCATTGCTCACAGATCGATGGTGGAGGAGGTCTATTCATCACCAATGGCGCAAGGCGTTTCAATCGATGGTAGAAGAGGTTGATTCTATTCGGTGGTGGTTAGGCTGATTTAATCAATGGTGAGAGACATCGATTCAATTGATGGTTGCAGCTGATTTAATCAATGATGGTGTCATCAATTGATTAGAACAAAGGGAAGAAGAAGGGTGTGGATGGGGGCAATCGATGAATTTCTCGTGGAGGAGGGTGGCAGCAACCGGTGTAGGAGGGCGGTGGTTGGGGAACGGTGTTACGTGGAAACGAGAAGGGGTAGGGTAGGGAGATATAAATATTATTTTATATTTATGTTTTATTATTTATTGAAAGGGTAGTTTAGGTATTTTTAAAATATTAACAGAAAAATTAACATTCAATCCACGTTAAAAACTAACTATGTTATGTTTTATCAAACATGTAAACTGATCTCGTAGTTTCTTAAACTTTACCGAAAGTAACAACAAAACAAAACACCTCTTTCATGTAACAAAATTAACTCTTTTCGTCTCGGAGCAATTGCGAATTTCTTCATATTATCACGACGATCAATAACACTATTGTTCTTAGCTTCTGGTGATCATCGAACACATAAACCCTACGACTGTTAATAACTCAAGATGCTTCAACTCGCAGCTTCTTCTCTTCCACCAACATCAAATCTCTATCCTTTCCAAATCTGCAGAAACCCCATCGAACCCACTCAACTACACGCAATATCCCTCAAAACAGCAACTTTCAACGACCCTTTAATCTCCTCTCGCCTCATAACTCTCTACACCCACCATCAATCCACCACCCTCGATCACATCCGATCGGTTTTCGACCAATTTCAAGAACCCACATTGTTTTCATGGAACACCCTCATCAAATCCTATGTTGAGCATCACCGTTCGCAAGAATCCCTCTTTCTGTTTCTTGAATTCATCACACGATCGGGTTTTCTGCCTGATGTCTTCACTTTGCCTTGTGTGATCAAAGCATGTGGAAGATTGATGGCGATGAGTGAAGGGGAACAGGTTCATGGGTTGGGTTTGAAGCTTGGGTTTGGATCAAATGTGTTTGTTCAGAGTAGTTTGGTTAGTATGTATTCGAAGTTTAGAGATATTGAGTCTGCGCGTAAGGTGTTCGATGAAATGTCTGAAAGAGATTTGGTTTTGTGGAACTCGTTGATGGACGGGTATGTGAAAGCGGGTGAAGTTGATCTTGCAAAGGAGTTGTTTGATGAAATGAGTGAGAGGGATGTTGTGTCGTGGACGGTGATGGTGGATGGATTGTCGAAATGTGGCAGAGTTGATGACGCGCGAAAGGTGTTTGGTGAAATGCCTATGAGAAACTTAGCGTCCTGGAACGCGATGATTAATGGGTATATGAAAGCGGGTGATGTTGTTTCAGCGCGCAGCTTGTTTGATGTAATGGATGATAAGGATATAATAACTTGGAATTCGATGATAGCAGGGTATGAATCCAATGGAAGGTGTTCAGAGGCTCTCAAGTTGTTTACTGAGCTGCTTAATGCGGGATATGTACCAACTCATAGTACGTTGGTTAGTACGCTATCAGCGATTTCATGGTTAGCGCTTCTTAGCAAAGGAAGGTGGGTGCATTCTTATATGGTTAAAAATGGACATAAGTTAGATGGTGTGCTCGGTACTTCACTAATCGAAATGTATTGTAAGTGTGGGAGCATTGAGGCTGCTTTAAAGGTTTTTGAAGTTATACCCAAGAAAAAATTGGGCCATTGGACGGCGATAGTAGCAGGATTGGGGATGCATGGACGGGCTAAACCTGCTCTTGATCTATTTCTTGAAATGCTTAAAATGAATATTATCCCTAATGCTATAACCTTCATTGGTGTGTTGAATGCTTGTAATCATGCAGGTTTAGTTGAAGAGGGCAGAAGATATTTTAACATGATGATAAACGATTATAAAATAGAACCAACAGTCGAGCATTATGGTTGTCTTGTTGACATTCTTTGCCGGGCAGGTCATCTAGAAGAAGCAAAGAGTGTGATAGAAAAGATGCCTATGAAACCAAACAAAGTTATCTGGATGAGTTTGCTTAGTGCTTCAAGAATCTATAAGAAGGTGGAAATCGGGGAATATGCTGCTCAAAATATAACAGAAATCGATCCAAAATTTGTCGAAAGTTATGTGCTTTTGTCTAACATGTATGCTGCCACTGGGAATTGGGACAAAGTGTCGCGTGTTAGGGACACAATGAGGAAAACAGGAGTTAAAAAGGATCCAGGATGCAGTTTAATAGAATATAAAGACGGGGTTCATGAGTTCACTGTGGGTGATAAATCACATCCTCAGACGAATGAGATATACCATAAGTTGAGTGAGATTAGGGAACGACTTAAATCTGTAGGTCATGTACCTGATAAATCTCAAGTTTTGCTGCATATTGAAGGGGATGATGAGAAAGAAGCTGAATTGGAAAGCCATAGTGAGAGGTTAGCTATTGCTTTTGGCTTAATTAATTTGAAACCTGGGATCCCAATTCGGATAGTGAAGAACCTTCGTGTCTGCAATGATTGTCACTCGGTTACAAAAATACTGTCCAAGGTTTATGATCGTGAGATTATTGTTAGGGATAATAGCCGTTTTCACCATTTCAAAAATGGATCTTGTTCTTGCATGGATTATTGGTGATTTGGTGAATATTACGGCACTCACTCGTAAAAAGAATATACGAATGTCTACACATTGATTGTTCATTTTTCAGTTCAGTTACATCTTACAAGGTTGATCACTCATTCTAAGTCTGGGCTGCAGTTTCAAATCTTATTTCTACATGAATACGTAGGCCGGCAGTGGTATGGTGATGTATGAAACTTTAAATTTTTAAGTTTCTGAATGTTGTATCATGTAACCCCTCAAACCCAAAGTATTGAAATGAATTAATTTTTGTGATTATATTTGATAATAATATCTGGAAATACAACTTTTTGGACAAAAAGTGTTCCGTTTTCAACCTAACCGACCTGACTCAATTCACAACATATTAAAAGTTACCCCTTTTGACCTTTTACCGACCCGACCTGCCCATTTTACACCTCTAAATAGTCCCATAACCTCCAAATCAACTTAAATCACATCTAAAAGTTTCCTTTTGTTTATTACTAAAGATTTGGGGGTTGTGAGACATCATTTTACATATTGATGTTTTTTCCATTTTGTTTAAGACTCGCGAGCTGGATCGAGCTCGATATGTGAAGCTTGGGCTTGGCTCGTTTATTAAACGAGCCATGTTTGAGCTTGGTTTGATTGCTACTTTTAGCGAGCCGATCCGAAGTAGCTCATGAACCAGTTTTACTTGTTTACACCCCTACATGTATTGGTCATGTGATTATGAAATCATGTCGTCGTTCACTCTCAATTTTAGGTTAAATTCTTTCCAGTTTTAGTTAATATTCAAAAAAGAAACAAGTAACTAGACAAAGCCTGTGTTTGTGTCTGTGTGTATTTGATTTAAAGACCTGCAAGTTCATCCAGATCTTAAGATTCTTCATCTATCCTTTGAACAGATGCAACCAGCAGGAGCTAATGAATCAGATGTAATCCTAGAAACGATGGCACGAAAATTGAATGCAATCACCAACAATTTGTTGATGCAAAGGACATTGCTGAATACTGATCTTATGTCTGGTATATCACTTCAAATTCTCATTATTTATAACATACTTATTCTCACGTCAGAGAGTTTAATATGATAGGGCTAAGGGTTGTTAATTTTGTAAGTTAATATTTCTCACAAACCATTTTTTTTTTGTGGCAGGTATATGTATACATACAAACATAGATAAATGTTTCTTAACAAAAACACAAACTTGTAATATTATTGACCATTATTTTGGTTTACAGGCATTCAACTCATTTTCCGGGCACAAAGTTGGTGGCATACGCCCATGCGTTGTTAGCCACCGGGTCGCTAAGATGGTCAAACAAGTTCTCGATCGGTCCCTTTCCGGTTACAATGGCTTGAACGAAAAACCCAAACATCGAAAACATAGCCAATCGGCCGTTCTTAAGCTCCTTAACCTTCAACTCCGCAAATGCATCTGGGTCATCAGCCAATCCGAGAGGGTCAAATGACCCTCCTGGATAAATCTTGTCAAGCCCTTCACCAAGTGGGCCGCCACCGACCCGGTATCCTTCAATGAGGCCCATGAGAACAACTTGAGAAGCCCAGATGGCTAAAATGCTCTGGGCATGGATTAAGTTCGGGTTCCCAAGGTAGTCAAGCCCACCTTCTGAGAAAATTTGGGAACCCGCCTTGAACCAGACCGCTTCACCGAATTTGACACCGTTCTTTTCAAGAATCTCGGGGAACACGCACCCAAGTGCACCGAGCATGGCCCACCTAGAGTGGATCACCTCGAGCTCACGGTTTTTGGCGAATGTCTCAGGGTCAGCTGACAATCCAGCGGTGTCCCAACCATAGTCACCTGGGAATTCACCAGTTAGGTATGATGGGGTTTGCTCAGAGAATGGGCCCAAGTACTTGGGGCGGTCCGGTCCGTACCTGTCAAACCAATCATAATTATCAATTAGTTTTCATTGGTATAAATTTGGATACTTAAAACAAGATTGTGTGAGTTTTTACCAAATGCTTTGTGGCGCGCTTTTAACGGTGCGGCGCATGGTGAAGCGCCCACCGTTGAAGCCGCCTGTCTTCTTGACGAGCTCGTTTTGCGGCTTCAGTGCCGGCTGGCCGGCGAATGCTGACTGTTGGATTGCAGAGGTTGCCATTAGGTGTTGTGAAGAGTGAAGATATGGCTCTTTGTTAAAGGGTGTGTTGATGGTGTAGTATTGGATGTTATTTATGGAATATAAATAGATTTATGGGTTAGGATGTGTAAAAGAAAATATTTTATAAAAAACATATGAAAATAATCTGTGGGTGAGATGGATTTAGGTGCAAAAAATCTGATTGGCTTACTGGATTTAGATTGTGATTTTGAGAGGGTGAGATGTTGGTTCTTCTTCTGCCATGTGGATATTAGATTTTTTTGCTTTGCTGATTTTAAGCCACAAAAAATAATAAATAGAAAAATAGAACAGTTTGTGTCTTGTTCATTGTGCATGAAAAGTTGTAACTAATATTTGTTTCACAATGATAATATCTTTTTTTTCTCTGATGACAAATGAATTATAAAGAGAAATTTATCGAAGTAATTATTTCATAATTTTGTTTTTTACAAATTTAGTCATTTATCTTAGGGGTATGTTTAAATAATTTCACAACACATATGCTTCATGTGATCCATCATGATTGACTTAGCTATATATATTCATAATATATCGTCATATTGCTAGGTTATAGATATTAATGTCCTGTTATATTGTAATATCTGCAATACAAAAATAAAAAGAATAAGAAAAAAAGCTTTAATTCAATATCTGCACTTGAAAATACAACCCACTAAGAGCATTTAGAGTCCGTTCTCCATAAATCTGTGATTGTGTTTTTTATATTATAGAGAATGATTATTAGTGGTTGTGAGTGGAGGATAGAGAATATGTTACTGTTCATCTCTATATTTGATAAAACACTTTTCATCTCTATTAATTTTTTAATATTTGTTGAAAGTGGTTGTGAGTGAAGGAGAGAGAAAATATAATGATAAAAGTATAAAAACATATTATTTTATTGAAAAAAAGAGAGAAAAAATAGTGATTTTTAGTATAATTATAGAGATAGAGATGGAGGGTGGGGTGTGAATGCTCTAACTATGTCGCCAAAGTTTTCAAAATATATAAATTACACAAACACATCTTTTAATTTTAAACTCTATATTATTTTTTCTTTAAAAAGTAAAGGTTTTCAAACATTTACAATAACCAACTGTTACTTTAGATTGAGGTGTTTAAAATCGGATATCTGAAATTCGAATATCCAAAAATTTCGGTAGTGGATTTTACTATCCAAATCCGAATCCGAAATTTCACCAACACTGAAGTTGCATTTTGTTAATAGGACAAAATTAGAACAATGTCATACCACCACCAACGACCACCAACACTAATGTTATGGTGTGTTAATACGCAGAAATTAGCCCAAAATATAAAAAAGTATATATAACTAAGTCGATCTAAGACTCGCACGTTTCGACGAACCTGTCAAAGCGGAAAAATACATGTAAAAACGTTGAACCACACACGTATATTGTGCCATCTTAACTCACAAGATTTGGAGCAAAACGTAAAGCTAAAAAAAAAAAAATTTGAACCATACATTCATGTTGCATCATGTTAACTTGCAAAATATAGAACGAAAACTAAAATCAAAATTTACGCAAGATGAAAAGTATAGAAGACCAAAGTTGAAAGTATAAAAGTTGTGAGATTAAATTACGAAATATGAAGAGTTTTGGGTTAAAAGCAAAAAAAAAATAAAATATTGGGAAGTTACATTGAAAAATGAAAAACTTTGGGTTACAAATTAGTATAATATAAACTAGTATTAAGCATTTTCTTTTAAAAAAACCCTAAGCATAAGGTGCAACCCCATTAAGCATGAAAAGGTTACAAATTAGTATAATATAAACTAGTATTAAGCCCCTTACGTTATAGGGGGCATAAAACCATGTAAAGTAGCACCAATGGCACATTACGGCTAGTAACCATCAACACCGAAAAAACTCACATTAAAAAAAATGAAAAAAATAAAACCGAACGAAAAATAGCGTAAAAAGGTTAAACCACGTAGGAGAAACTTAAAACATATAAAACAATAAGCAAGTCGATTTAGAATTATCGTGCTACCGTGCTGCGATAGGTCGTTAAATGGGGAAAAAATTAGAGTAAAAACGTGAAACCACACACATGTTGCGGTGTGTTAACCATAAAATTTAGATCGTAAGGCAAAACAAAATATTTGTAAAATATGAAAAGTATAAAAGACCAAAGTTAAAAGTAAAAAATATTATGGTTAAATTGTAAAAGATGTAAAAGTATTGAGTTAAAATACAAAAAGCTAAAGATTAAAAAAAGACAAAGGTGGATACAATCCACTAAGCACATGGTACAACCTACTAAGCATACAAAGTTGGTAATTAGTATATACTAGAATTAAGCTCCTCGTGTTGCGACAGGTGCATAAAACCGTGCCAAATAACATTAATGTCACACCACCGCTAACGACCACTAACAATAAAATTGTGATGTATTAATACGAAGAAATTAGACCAAAACGTAAAACATATAAAGATATGACTAAGTCGATTAATTGTCTTCTTAATCAAGTTTTATTATTTGCAATTTGTTTTTTAGTTCATTAGTTAATCATTACAAAATCCAATTTTTGCAGTAAAAAGACAATAGTTTAATTAAGTAACTTAATAATTTAACCATTTTCATATAAATGGTAGCACAACACACCGACCATTAATTTCACGAGAATCGACAACCCAACTTACCCTAAAATTTTTTAAGGTGAATAGGAACACACAATTTAACATCTTATTTGATTAATACTTTGACATCGATCACCGGTTTTTACTGGTTGGACCGAATATAAGAACTAGATTAAATTATAATTATTTAAATATACATGTATAAAAAATATTGAAAAATTAAAAAATATTTATAAAAACCGGTTCAATAGGTCCAACCCCCAGTTCAATCCGTCCGACCACAGATTCAATGCCAAAATAGTTTTAAGCAATGAACCGGCCAGATTGGAGTCTGGTTTTCGGTCCAATTGGTCAGACTGGCTAGTCCAGTCCGGTTTTCAAAACAATGATAAAATGTAATGTTTTTTTCATTTATAAAGATGCTTTTTTATTATGTGCTTTCTAATGACAATGTATTTTTATGGGATCATATTTTATTATGTGATCAAACCATAAAATTCTGATGTGAGATTGTTAGAAATCTGAATACCGAAAAAAATAGCCTCCTACTTAAATTAATTCCGATTTCAGTACGAACATGATTTAGTAAAAAAAAGTAATAGATTTTAACAACTCAAACTTAGGTTTCAACAACATGAAAATGTTAACATCATAACAAAAATCCCAATTTGGCCTACTTGATTATGAATGTTATTTAATGGTATATTTGTCACATCTAATTTCAAGGGTTTCCTAAGAGGCCAATTTTTGGATGCACAAATCTTATAAAAGATTGCCCCACCCCACTACCCACCTCAAAAATAAAAATAAAAATATAAATCTCATTATTATTTAAAAAATTATATTAAAAAATTTCTTATCAAGGCGACTGGTAAAGAACATGGATTTATAAGCCCAATTATCCGAAATTCAATTTTCTGATTGGCTGGCAATATTCCCTCTGGTGAACTCTTGTTCTAATAAATACAAAATTTGATATGGCAAAACATTTTTTCTATAAATAAAAAAAATATTAAATATGATACACCAATTTTTAATTAAATACAACTAATTATTAATAATTGATCAAATTAATTGATCATACGATTTCATATACAGGTTAAAACCATTTGTCATCTCTTACTCATAAAAAGAAATAATCTTATCGCTATAAGATGTAATTAGCTTGATTATTAAATCATTGAAAAGTTTAAACTAATGGATAAAATGATAGTCAAGGAGATGTGTATAAGCAACAAAATGATGAAACAAATTCCCCACAAGCCAAAACTTTCAAATTGAAATCCTCTTTTGAAAAAGAACACTTTGGCTATGCTTTTAAAGGGCCCCACTAAAAATTTGGTACTAATAGACCATAATTGTGTCTAAATTAATCAGTGGTTCTTCATGCTTCACAGCTAATGATATGTGATTAATCTTTAAATCAACAATGTACAAATTTCATTGCATGAAGTACATAAAAGGTGTTCCCTTTATTAAAGTGCCCACATGTCACTTATAAGTTCTAACATTGATAAACACCTACCATATCATATTTTAATTAATTCTATCTTTAACATGTAAATGGAATATAACTACTGACAATGTCGCTGACCCGACCTGACTAAAAACAAGTGAAAACAGTTAAACTAACATCCCGTCTCATTCATGGCTTTTGTCGTTTCGATACAAGCTACAACTATATATGCACACGATACAACAAAGCATAACAGGAGAAACATTGTATAAATTAAGCTTTTATAAGTAGCATATGTATATATTGGTGCATTTGTTAAGTAGCATATGTATATATTGGTCAACAAATGCAGACATCTCTTTCTTCACTTGTAGCTGTTAACTCAACTGAGCCTAACATACTACACTTGCATTCTTTTCTTCCTAAATATATGATCAGAAAACTATAAATGTCAACGGTAACTTGGTGAAATATTCTTTTTTCACCCTAAAACCGCTAAAAACCTGAACTTTTTTGTTATAAACTTTGCTGTTGTATTATCTGATTTTCTGCACATTGCTGACTGATATTATGCAGCTGTTGATATTCCATTCCCTAGTGGAGACTCGAATGGACTATCGGGTAGATTTAGTCCCTGACTGCTGCAATTTAACCAAAAAGAAAAAAAAAAAAAGAAAAAAAAATGAAATATCAAGATTAAGAGTTTAGGTAAAGTGATTATGATTATGATTCTGATTATGGATGATGTATAACTTACTTATCCTGATCATTGTATTTTGTATTTATCTGCCTAATTCTTTCGTCATTAGTCGAACCATTGTTGAAAACATCAAACAGATGACCAAATTGCTCTGCAGAAGAGAAATTCATGTGCCCTCTATGACCTACATACATAATAATGAAAAAAGTTTAAAACTTTAAACATCAAATTTGACAACTTATAGCTTCTAATATCTAACCTTCAGATAGCTGCAACTCTTCAAGTGAGTACCCTAAGCATGCTAATTGATCGGCGGGTTTTGCTGCCAACTGTTCTTCGATAAGCAATTGGTTCTGTAAGGAAGTTGAATTGTCACAAATTCTGGACACTGCAGCAATGTTGATAAAGTCAAATTACCTTGAATTATGATCATGGAATAAAGTCAAAAGTATTGTATATGTCTCACTTGATTGAAGCTCAGATTCAGCATCAAGATTGTGAGCACCATAGTACATAGCGTGTCGAAATTTCTCCCCAATTTTCCTGCAGATAAAAAAGGCATTGATATTTAGGGTAACTTCTAATAAAAAGCTATGATATAACGATTGTTTGAATAAAAAATCATGCATACACACTGCCATTGTGTTCTGAAAGTGATTATTTGATTATTGCATTTTCAAGACATGGATAATTGATTTATAGTGTTTTGCCTATAATGGGACTGATTCTAATTATACGATTATTTGAAGATCAAAAAATCGGTTTTGATTAATCAGTTTGGGAGCAGCTGCATCAAAACTGATTTTGATTTAACTTGTAAGTTCTTAAATAATCAGAATCTATCAAACAATCTTATCACAACTTGAAACAGAAAGAGCGCATTTGAACACCATCACTTGCAGCTCATTTCGTTATATCACATAATCACTTTCAAAACACAATGTCAAACACCACCTAGATAACAAATCACAAGTTGGTTAACTAACAATGTACTTACCTATCATCCCTTGACTTTTCGCGGTATGGTTTGACCAAAACCCGTGCCCCACATACAAAATGTGGGTTGCCTTTGTTCAAAATCACCTTGACCGTCTCCCCAAACACAAAGGTCACAAATCCAAACATTCTCTTTTGCTGACAGGGGATCCTCACATCATGAACAGGCCCGAATTTTCTACATCAATACAAGAAAATGTAAACCATTTCATTTCAACCCATAGGTTATATATATAACAATATAACATATATAAACACAAAAGATTATATTAATGTAACCACCTACTTGAAATAGTTTGAAACATCTTGCACTGTGAATGTACTCTCAGCCGGAAATGTTAGATATATCTGCCTAGAGCCTGCTACTATACCACCTTGTTCATTTCTTTCTCCACCATAATCCATATATTTAACAACTTCATCAGCTAAGATAACCGAATGCTGCCCATGCGGCCTGCTTAACGATGAAATACACATTAAGAAATCAATAAGTAACAAAATAAATAATAATCAAATCAAAGTATGTAATATAACCTATCAATGAGGGTTATTCGTTTGAGGCGTGCAAGAAGCTTAGTCAAACTATAACCAGATTTCCCATGCCTCTGGCTCTCAGTGAGATACCCTTCAGCTTGAAGTGTCTTCCCAAACTTTTCATAATACAACATTGGTAAAGAAGCAATAGAAACCGGAAACCCTTTTCTTGATTTCAAAAGTTCAGTGAGTTCCATCTCTAGTTTCTTGAGAGAACCAGGTGAAAAGACGTTAATGTCCTCGTTTGGGCTGGGGCTAAAGGCCTCTGGAACAGGATTACCATGAGCATACCTACAGTTGTTTCCATGCCTGCAGCAGCCTTTCATGAAGTAATGGCAAATCTTGATAGGAAATTCAGGTAAACTAGCAGACCTTGTATTGATTCTAGGACTCAAGATAGGTTCAGAATAATAATAATTGTAATTTGATCGCTTTACAGGCTCGATCTGATCATCTAGTGACAAGAACTGAAGTTGGTTTTGGAAGTGGTAATCTTCAGGAAATAAAGCTGGATAAACAGTTAAAGATTGACCATGAGGATCAAAAGGAGAGAAAGGTGTGAACTTTATGGGCATACTTGACACAGAACTGACCACGGGTGGTGAAATTGGAGTCGAAACAGTTGAATCCAAGGGTAAACTGAGGTGGGATTTGGCTTTATTGATCAAAGAGTGGATTAAACTATCAGGACCAAAAGCTAGTCTGATCATCTCTCTTTCACCATGATCTTGCAACAGAAGATAACCGATAATCTTGGAGACTTTTTTGGGTTCTAGTTTCTGAATCCTATCGTATACAACTTTCGTCGATTCTGAGAAGTCCATGTTAGGCTCTAAACTGTATATAAACTCAATGTTAATTGCATCTCATAGAAGGAAAAGTGTAATAAAACATGAATCAATTCTCTTCATGAAAAACATGGCTGACAATACTATAAACTGAACTTTACACCAAATATGTTCTTCCACCAGACTTTGGGTTAGGCCCTTAAGCTTTTGCATAGTGGAAACTCTCAAATCTAGAGTATCATACACCTTTCATTGCATGATGTACAAGTGTTTGTACCATAATTGCTCTGGATTTGAGAGTTTCACCTTTGAAAAAAAGAGTTACCTGAAGTGGGAACAAGAAAGAGAACATTCTTTATCCATAAATAAACCAAAATAAAACAAACCAACTGAAGAAATGAAAGAATTTGAAGGGTTAAAAAAGGGTTTTCTTCACCATGACTACTACTAGTGTATGCTCTTTTGCGCTTTTCAACAAACAACTGGTGTGCAAATTTATGTTCAAGCATGAAAAAGAAGAACACACGTTGGGTATGACTATAAATCTCACAAAAATTTCCCAATTTCTTCAAAAAAAATCATGAAATTTGACAGAAGAACAAGAAATTGATGGAATTGTTCTTTAACCATTCAATCTTTAACATCATTAATCTTGAATTAACAACCCATGTCAGAATTCAAACCCTTTTTGATTCATAAAGAAGTGTAGAACATAAAGTTGAATAATTTATGAAAACTAAGGTAAAAAAAACAGTTTTTAACCAAAGATTTGAGGTACCCACCAAATCTATTAAGCTTCTGAACAAAGAACAAGTCAGAACAACCTCCTCATGGCCTCAAAATTTCCTCCATGATTGATTAATATAATATCTCTCTATATGTATATATGTATGTGAATATATATATAATATATATCTATATCACTTTCTTTCTTGCTCTTGTTGCTGCTAATAATGAATCTTATATAAACTATGTCCTCTATTCTCCGCACAAACGACAGAACTTTTAAAAGAATGTCGAAAATGACAGCAAATTGTTTGTAGTTCAATATTCCATTTTTATAAAACTGGAGATCATTATAAACAAGAAATTGATGAAAAAGACAGGTAATTTGTAATCATTTTTCGTTAAAATCAAATGGGTTTTGGCCATAGGTGGAAGTTACAGCTTTGAATATTCTATTTTGACTGTTTTTACAGGTGCAAAGAGAATTTTAAAATGTCAGTAAGTTACACGAGGATTTACAGGGATTTTCTGTATCTGTTATTTTGACTTTTTTATTTTTTTTAATTAAAGGTTTGATTTTTTTACTTGGTGAGTAGGAGTAATGTGCAATTTACCTCAGCATATGGTTGACATTCGAAAAAGCCAAAATCAAATTTATTATTTTTATTTAATTTTCTTTTAACTTTCAATCAGCAGGAAAGTAAGCAAAGAATATACAAAAAGAAAAGATATTAGCCTAGACATAAAAAAAACCATCAAGAAATCGACTAAGAACACAATGCAAGAGTCTAAACATTTGTCGACTTATTTATAAGACATGAAAACTGGACATATGCGCCAATTCTCCCAACATGATTCAACTTTCTTTGATTGCTTAGAGTCTCATATAAAAAGATGATTTTATGTCTCCAAGAAGCCAATTATGTTCGTGTTTGAATTGTTAAGAACGGTATAGTTCCTCGTATTCCACATAAATCAGAAAGTGGAATAGATGATGGACCACGAGAGCTTTAGCCCGTCTTTAGAAACCTTCAAGGAAGCTACACAATTTAACATGTGAGACACCTTTGATATGTTTATATGATTCCAGCCACACGAGGACCACATCTCTACCCATATTTTAGAGGTTAGAGACACTCAACGAGGACATGGTTTGTCGTATCGACGTTGTAATTACAAATCAGGCCACCTGTGAATGGAATGCTTACACCCCGGTGTTGCAGATTGCCCAATGTCAAGATCTTATTCATTGAAAGTCTCCATATGAAGCATACAATTTTTTCTGAAACCTATTTAAGCCATGAAATCATCCCATCTATTGAATTAGAAGGGGATGATGAGTTAGGATATATCTAATATCCTTAATCTTAAAGATACTTGATTCATACTGAATCCATTTCTAAGTATTCTAGAGAATATTTGAAGTCATATGTGTTGGAAAACTGGATCGAGCAAGACACACTAAAACATAATTATTTGTTACTTAATCACTAGATCATCACCCTATATTATTAGTATCAAAGACCACACGTTACATTAACCACTTAACCTCTATTTATATTAAACAAATACTAATTATAACTGAATTCAAACGCATATTAAATAATCTAATAAATGAACAAACTAAATCATAGTCTAATACAAACTTCACTAAACAATTAATACAACCAATATTAATAATCATTACGATTAAAACCTTCATTCTCCCCTTTAGTTTTGATTTATGTCACCTTGAATTTGAAGTTCCCATAAAAACCCATCTTTGGTCCACCGTAATTCTTGATTCATTTAACTCATGCCTTTTCTTTTAGTTCATTCCTTGGTCATGTAGATTGTAGACCATTGTTTTCTATTGACTCACTCGATCTTGGCATACCCAATTCACTCATCATCATCATGATAATCACTATCATGATTTTCATCCTTCTTCCATCTCTAAAGTTCTTCTTTTATATACTTTTTGTCCAAAAGCTCAAGCTATCACATCTCTTGACTCTTTCTCAATCTGAACACACAAATTAAGTTTGAATGCTTTCACCATCCTTTCTTTGACTTGGACTCCTGAGCGCAACCTTCATAGGTTCATGATATACCATACGAATCTGTATCACACAGATCATTAATCTCTCACAGATCGACTCCTTCCACCAAATCCGTATAGCATGACTTTCTTTAATCACACAACCGTTTCTCGTAGATTGTTTTATCCGGCTTCACACTTTGATTCGTTTTTGCCGCGCAAAGAGAATTTTCAAATGCATGTATGTTTTTATTTTAATGAAAATGTAACATGAGTGATGTTGGAATCAATCGGATTAAAATTGACGATGAACACAATGATTTTGTGGAACTTCCACGACTCTTTTAATATATTAACTCAAACGAAAACTTAAAACAAGAAATTACAATACCCTACCCATCTATTTATACTAAAACTATAACTAACACTCCTAACTAGACTCAAACTAATAAACCAACTCAAACAAATAATAAAATATTTTAAACATTATCCTACTCAAATTATAACTTTAAAATAAAAAACTAATACTTATCAAGATTAATACATTATTCTCCCCCCTTAATCTTGATATTGACCCACTTATCAAAACAACGTTGGCTCATCATTTTGGGCCAATTTTGCTTCTTCTTCTTTTTGCTTGGGACACTCAGTTGCATAATGTCCAAACTCGTTATAATTAAAACATCTTACTTTACTTTTATCCTAATTCTTACCTTCTCTTGAAAATCGACCTCCTCGGCCTGTTCCATTACCGTGATCCCTTCCACGGTTACTTTGATTCGTCGAGCCCCGTCCACAACATTCACAAACAAGCTCCTCTTTCTTCTCTCGGTCATCAGTTTTAGAGAATAACAACTTGCTTTGGTCATTATTAATTGTCTCATCATGCAATTTGATCCGTTCCTCATAGGCTTTCAACCTACCTATCGCTTCCTCGAATGGCATAGTCTCGATATCTGAATGCTGTTCAATAGAGGCAACAATTTGAAGATACATACTTGGCACCGAATCTAACAACTTGCGAACTATTACCTCATCATCATGACTCGAGTCGAGGCTAGTAAACTTTGAAACAAAACCACTAAATTTTCCAGCAAAGTCTTCAATCGTATCTCTCTCCTTCATACGAAGTTGCTCGAGTTCTCTCCTTAAAGTAGCCAATCGTGCCTTTTGAACACTATCAGCACCAAGAAATCTTACCCGTAAAGCCTCCCACATATGTTTCGTTGTCGGTTCTTAGCAACTTGAAGGCGTATATCTTCCGATAGCGCTTGAAAGAGAACCGACCTTGCAACCTTGTTCTTCTTTTCATCAACCGCTCCATCGGTCACCGGGTCAATCGCCTCCCACAACTCTCGTGCATCCAAGACGGACTCCATCAAAATAAACCAAGTGTTTTAGTTCGTTGATGTCAAACGTGGAATCTGAAATGACGTACTATTGTTTTCACAAGCCGGAACAAGCGCTGTATTGGATGGAATACTACCTTCTGTCATGTTCACCAAAAAATCTTGAAGAGCAAATAAAAATTGTTTCTTTACCAAATTTAACCAAACACTGCCTCAATTTGTATGCTAACGAAAGGACTTTGTTGCTTACTCTTCTTTTAATCAATTAATTATTTTCCTTCTTTAGCCCCTTTTTTGTAACATAAACAACACAAACACACAAAAAAAAACTCCACGTCTCCTACTACTCCGATCGGAAGAACTACTCTCTTTCTTTTTTGAAAATCTGATCATACCTCACACAGTTGTGATTAAAACTGAGTCGAATGATCAAACTACACGGGTTGATCCGCTGTACTTCAACTATGAACTTCTGTTTGAGCATTGGCGAAGCATAGTTAAGACCGGGGGGGGGGGGGGGGGGGGGGGGGGGCGCCCCCCCTAATTTTTTCGTCGGTAGTGTTAAACTTTAGTCCGGTGGTGTAAATTTTTGGCCCGGTAATGTAAATTTTTATATAAAACTCGAGTTCGCCCCCCTAAAAAGAAACAATTTCGCCCCCGCCCCCCCCTACGGAAGTGTTCAAGCTCCGCCACTGTGTTTGAGGTTGGTATAAACGGTTTGTGGTAGCAAAGGGTTTCTATAACGGTAGAAACTCCACAAAATACCAACCGATATGTGACTAATCTTGATCGAATTACAAGATTCCACAACTCTTATGATCGGAATTAACTCGGATCCGATATACTCTAACGGGCCAGGTCTTCGTTTGCAATAACTTGTTCCACAGGTCTTGCACTTCACTGTCTTCAACAGATCGATCTTCTTCTCGCTCTGATACCAATTGTTGGAATCAATTGGATCAAAATTGACGATGAACACAATGATTTTGTGGAACTCTCACGTCTCTTTAAATATATTAATTCAAACAAAAATTTAACCCAAGAAATTACAATACCCAACACATCTATTTATACTAAAACTACAACTAACACTCCTAATTAGACTCAAACTAAGAAACCAACTCAAACAAATAATAAAATATTCCAAACATTATCCTAATCAAATTTAAACTTTAAATAGATAACTAATACTTATCAAATTAATCCATTAAGTGATGCGTGTCAGCACTATATTTTTTATCACAAAAAATTTCCCGCTTCTCTCCTATTAAATATTTACATTAATTATTAATAATATTATTTAATTCTTTTTAGATCTAAAATAGTTCGAAATGTCAGAATTATATCAATAAGATGAACATAACTCACTCCCTAATCGGATGAAATGTCAATTTGCTTAAAAGATTTTTTGGATGCCGCGGAAAAAACACAAGACAAATTCTCACTTAAAGGAGAATTGTAATATGAATCTGAATTATACGAGTACGAAGTATAGAGTGGATTGACACCCAGAATGACAGATGATGAAGCGGCATATGATGATTACCTTCGTAATAGCTCGGGTTCAAGGGCCGAAGAATAAAAGAAACAAGTACGCGACGAATGAACGAAAAATGACAACCTTAGAAAATTATCTATATATTAATAAAGCAATTGGAGGAATAGGTAGTTTTTACTTTTTCAAGTATTGACCACAGGTCTTTTGAAATGTTGCATGTTTGGTCCATGTGTGTTCTTTGGGTAATGGGTATTAATCCCCCACTTCCTTATTTGTGCATTCTTCATTCTTTTAGAGTGAGAGGGTGAGTAGTTTGGGGTTTTGACCAGGTTGTGCTACCGGTCCTCGTCGTCTCTGCCGTTGCATGCCGACAGCTAAGGCTGTGGGGTTCTAAGCAGGTGGTGCCACCGACCATCTCCCACATTGTTGTCTGCAATTGGATCTGGTGGTGTAGCCGCCCCTCAATGCGTACACCGTTGTGTGCGGTGGCTCACTTGTACAATGTTAATAAAGAAACGAAAGAAATGACAAGAGGCATTGAGAGATAAAGAGAGAGAGAGAGAGAAGTACATGTTTTACCTGTGGATGGTGATATGGGTGTGTCGACATGTTAGATACACGGTTTCATCCCCATAATTCCATAAACCATCCTAAAATTTTTGCTTCTGTTTTATTTGAAACTATGATTTTCATGCTAAAAAATGAGAAGAGGCATTGAGGGATAAAGAGAAAGAGAGAGCGGTGGAGGTGGTTGTTCTCCGGTGGAGACAACGGTGAACAGAGTAGCAACCTTTGACGAAAGCCCACAGCCACCAGCTGAACCACCACTTCAATATCTGACTGCCTCAAGCATAGCCCCTGTCCTTTCTTCTTACGACACGTTTTGGTGAATCGAAACACACACACAATCACACCTGCTATCAAGGGACCCCCCCCCCTTCCCTTCAATGCTGCTTCCGCCATGTTTGTATTTTTACTTTCTCGAATTTTTGGGTTTGCTTTTGTTGCCCTATAGATGTTTATGTTTTGAAGATTTGTTATGCAAAATTGTTGTCTTCTTGCTTTAAAATTTATTATTCTTCCCTACAGGTTTGTTCTTACAATTTTCACCTTTTTTTATCATAAAATGATTTTCGATCAATAATTATTTTGTGTTTTTAAACTCAGTAGCTTTTACTTATGCTATGTTATTTGCAGGTTTGTTTTTTTTTTCTTTTCTTTTCCCAATTATGTAGTCTTATTTATAGTGATTTATGGCTCTGTTGTAAGCATTTTAGTATTTTACAGATACAATTGCATGCTCAGCCTCTAAGATATTCTTTGGTTGCAACCCTTTGTGTTGTGCAGGTTTGTCTCTATTTTTTTGTCTGCTTCTGGTGCATACTTGTAAAATCAAAATGATATATACATGTATATTTATCCTGAAAACTAGAGAATAAGCCAAATAATTAGATTCTTCAAAATGTATTTTGTTGTAAACTCATGTTTTATGAAATTAGAAACCTTCTCATTGAATCCTTTTGCTTGGCATTACAATGGTTATCAGTTTTATGGAACATTATTAATATTAGGTCATGCTAACTTATAAGGTCATGTTAATATTTATTTATATAGTAATAGTCTGCTGGTCATCTTAGCCACATTAGTTATTTTTGTCATGAATCCTTATTAACATTACGTTTGTTAGCATTGGTTTACCTGACATGTATAGGTATTCCAGCAACAAGAGCATAAACCGAGTAATTAGATTTTTCGTTGTGTATTCGGTTATAAACTCATGTTTTGTATGATTGGTAACCTTCTAATTTAATCCTTTTATTTAGCATTAAATTGGTTATCTTTAGATAGTACTAACATTACGTTTTGTTAATTATTTATTTATATAGCAACATGTTGCTACCCATCTTAGTCACATTAGTTATTTTAATTTGTCACATATCCTTATGCCATAGATGTTCATAGATCTGATTGGTTGTTATGATTAATTTATTATTAGTACAATGGACATATAAATACTTATTCAACAATCATTTGAACTTATGCTCCTGCTGTTCATGATAAATATGCACATGAGTGTAGTTGATTGCATCAAATAAAATGAGGTTATAACTTAATTTAATGTATTTGTTATGTAAGTGGTGGTATTACACTGATTTATTTAATGTATTTGTTATGTAAGTGATGGTATTACACTGATTTTAACTTAGGATCCTCATATTCTTAATAAACACTTGAGTTTAGAATAAAATTACCGTCAACATTATGATTTTTTTACAAGTTTGTTCTTGTCTAATCAGGGTTTACTGTATTTATACTCTCTGCAGATTATATCGGGTTACTGTAAGACATAGAACACAAGACAACAAAAGATGTAAGTCCATTTAATAGACTTCGAGTAAGTACCGTCTCACATATAGTTATTAATTGTTGCACCATAAAGACTATATTTTTTATAACATTTTATTTCAAGTAATAAGCAATATATCATTACTTGATTGCTCCTAACAAACAAATTCGGCCAGCAATATACCGTTGAAGCGATTCAGACCCGCCGCGAAGCGCGGGAGAAGTCCAACTAGTTAGTTTATAAAAACTAATTAAGAATTTTAAATTGTTTGAATTGTATCTATGTTTTATATTGTATGCAATGTTTTTAAAACCGGACCGGACAGCGAACCGGACACCTTACCGGTCCGCTGGTTGGACCGGTTCAACCGGTCGGACCGGATATAAGAACCGGATAAAATTATAATTATTTTTTATAAATATATGTAAAAATTACAAAAAATAAAAAATTATATAAAAAACCGGTTCAACCGGTCCGATCATCGGTTCAACCGGTTCAACCACTGGTTCAACCTGTCCAGTTCCCAGTCCGACCGCCGGTTCGAGCGGTTCAACCGGTCCGACCACCGGTTCGACGTTAAAATGGTTTTAAGCACCTAACCGGACCGGATTGGAGTCCGGTTCCTGGTCCAACCGGTCGGACCAGCCGGTCCGGTCCGGTTTTCAAAACCATGTTTGTATGTATTCTTTGATTTTTAAGAGTTAAATTATTGAATAAATTTAATTTTAAGCCATTTGAAATGTTTAATGTTTTAATCTTTATAAATCATAAATATATTTTACAAATAAAAATATATAAATGAGTCTTATGATAAAAACAAATAATCATATTTAATTTTTCATCTTACATAATTTTATTTGTATTTATATTTTTAATTAATTACTTTGGAAGAAGGGAAAAAAACCGAACAGCTTTGGGCCCAAACCGGTTTCCAAACCGGCCCAGACCGGTTCGATAGGGTTGGCTCCTCAACACCCCAAAACGGTTTAGGACCCGGATCGGTTTGGGCCCAAAACTGGTTTCGAAACAATCGGACAAAATGATTCGGTTTTTAACCTGAACCGGTTTGGATCCAAAAATCGGTTTGTACATCTCTAGGTGGGAGATTGGAGAGTGGGTAGGTAATGTTGGGGTTCGGTATTTTTTTTCTAGTGAAGAAGGTGGTAAGTAAATTAATTCAAATCCTTAATCTCTGGTTTCGAGACTCCACTTACACAAGTCACTTTCACTTTAAAAAAAATTATTTTGCTTTAATTTTTATAGTTGTTTTAATATACGTAGATATCAAATCTTTGATAAATATTAATTATTGACATGGGTAAGAGCTCTTGATTTTTAAAGGTAAAATAGTAATCAAATATAATGATTGTTTTAATTAAATCATTTATATATATTTTTGTCCCAATCAGATTATTTATAAGTTTTTTTGTTATAATCAGGTCATTAAAGTTTTAGTCTTATTATAAATTATAAAATATTTTTAAAAAATTAACAATATTTTATAAAAAAACTGAATTATTGAAAAAAATTATGAGTTATTTAAAAAATTAAAAACAATAAGAGTGACCTAATTAGAACTCTCATAAAATTTTAATAGCTTGATTGTAACAAATAAAAATACAAATGACTTAATTGAAACACACATAAAACTTGTTTACTATTTTATGAAGTTTTACCATATTTTTTTAATGCTTTTACCTTTTTTCCTTTCATTTTTAAAATTGTTTGATTAATTATAAACTTTCAAATATAACATTTTAACTTTATTTTAGTATTTATAAGTTTACTTGTATAAATTTTATTTTAATATTGATATACTATTTTTTACGTTTTTAATATTTACGCTAAAAAATCACTAGCCATATTACGGCTTTTGATTTTATGTTAAAAAGTAATTGTCGTGCCAACTAATCTTTCTACTCTAATAAAAGGGTAATTAAGAGAGAAATGTGGCAGCACCATATTATTACTCACCAAAATTTTCTCCTTTCTTTCTTATTTTAAATAATTACCTAAATTACTAATAATATTATTTTAACTCTTTTTAGATTAAAAATAGGCTTTTAATAAATTAAAAAAAAAGATCTTTTAAATAAGATTTTTTTTTTCTAAAACATCAAACATTTTTAAATATATGAAATATTTTAAAATTGGTATTTTTAGAAAGAATTTTTTTTATAAACCACAAAAATTAAAATTGAGAGTTATAATAAAGAATTTTTAAATTTGACATTTTTTTATACGATTTGTTTTAAAACAAAATGTTTAATTTTTTTTCTTGGAAAAAAATGTTTAAAAATAAAAATTTAAATAATTGATATCATTGTTTTATTACTCATACGTAATTTTAATTATATCTTATCTCAAAATATCATTTTATACATAATAGATTTTTATTATAATTAATATTTTGTTTATTCAACCCGTGTAATACACGGGTTTATTAAAGCTAGTTCTACTATATAAAACGAGATTTGCAAGCTTTTTAAGTATGTGAAAATGGAAAAATAAGTTAACATAAATGTAACATAATACTTTATTCAACATGATCAATCAACGTTTAAACAACAATAAACCAAACAAAAATAGCGTAAACAAAATAATTAATATGAGCGAAAAATTCTTACAAAAAGGAACAAAAAAGTTTAAAAGAATTTACCTTTTAAGACAAGAAAAACATTAGATGAAAATACAATGAAATCGCTAAAAAGGAGTGAGGATACAACCCTAGTGGCTCTCTCACCAAAATAAGTGCAAACCAACTTCTTTAAATTACATTTGGTAAACCTATTGACAATATCTTTCTTCATGCTCTAATAAAAAAAATAGACGTATGACAACATCATATTCGTTCTTACTAAAGTTTCTCACTTCTCTCTTATTAAATAATCATTTTAATCATTAATGATATTATTTAATTCTTTTTATATTAATATAGTTTTTTAATGAATTAAAAAAGAAATTTTTTTATTAATGTTATTTGTAAGGAAATGAATTTTTTAAAAAATAATAAAATTTTATAAGACATTAAACTTTTTTAGAAATACAAAATATTTTATTACTAGTGTTTTTAAAAAGTAAAATTTTTATAAACAAAAAATAATTATAATTAGGATTTGCAATAAGAAAAAATTTTAAAATGATATATTTTTTTAAAACATTTGTTTTCAAAAATATTTTTATTTTATTTATAATAAGAAATATTTCAATCATATCTTATTTTAAAACATCTATTTGTAATTAATAAATTTTTATTGTATCATTTTTTATTCAATACGTGTAATGCACAGCTTTACTAAAATTAGTTAATAATTATAAACTCACTCTAGATAAATTTAAAAAAAAAACACTTAAATACAAGTTTGAAAATCATTGAGCAAAATAGAACTATATAAACTTTTGAGTAAATTACACGGATGGTCCCTGTGGTTTGGTTAAAATTCTGGATTTGGTCCTTAAAATTTTAAAATTGCTAATATTGTCACTAATGTTATAATTATCTTTCATCAATGGTCTCTACTCTATTAGTTCAGTTAGTGATGTTAAATTTATCAAAATATATTTTACTTGTAGGGATCATCAATTTAATTTACATTTTATTTTATTATAAATATGTTTATTATTTAATACATAAATAAAAAAATATTTTAAAAAATATCTACTTTTAAATGTTTGGTTTATAAATTTTTTTAAACCAATATACGGGGTTTTTTAAACCTTTATAAAAATGTCTTCTTTATAAAAACGTTTAAAACTGACTTGTTTATAAAAAAAACTAAGAATTAGTTCAAGAAAAGATGTTTTAAAAAATGAACGGTTTTAAAAAATAACTTTAGAAAACCAACCAGTTAAAAAATAATCAGATAATCAGATGGTTTTAGAATGACGTATAGAAAATGAATGGTTTAAAAACCAAACATTTAGAAAACATGTTTTAAAAAGTTTTTAATTTGTGTATTTAAAACGTATTTTATTAAATAATAATCTTATTAATAAAGAAATTATAAAAATAATATAAAAAATAAAAAATTTTGAAAAACAAAAATATAAAATTTTCTTTAATAAAAATAGTGCTATAGTTTAAAAGGTAAATTAAATAGACGGCTAATACGAGTAAAATGCTAATTTTTACGATATTTAACATTACTAACTGTTAAGTAACATACTTAAGGACCGTATATGAAAGAGTAAGAAATGTTAGGGACTACATTTAAATACTTTAAACTTTAAAGACCAAATTCAAAATTTTAACACAACCACAGGGATCATCCATATAATTTACTCTAAACATTTTTTCAAACCTTTTGGAACTGTTTAGGTATTTAGGTTTAGGGAGCATTGGAACCCCTTTTAGGGCCGTTTTGGTGAAAGTTAAAAATAATAAAATAAAAATATCATCAGGGGGAAATCAAATTGATACAAAACAACAAACAATAAATCTAACCAATGACAATGAAGAACTGTAGCTATCGACAATATGAAATTATATTATATATAATAATAGTTTCAATTTTATATTATAGTTCATACGTTAATTTTTTTAAAAATAGTTTCAATTTTGTATAATGTTCTATCAATAAGTCCGACGCAATGCATTGGTCTGCGATAGTTTCTTTCTTTTTCTTTTTATAGAGTTTACCATATTAACAATGACGTCAAGCTTTTGTTTTTCTTATATAAAGTTAACTAGTTGGTTCCCCACCGCGCGTTACGGCGGGAAACTCCCCTTTTTTATCTGAGTTTGTTTTTCACGACATTTAGATTTTTGTTAAAAACATATGGTCTTCTAAAGTTCTATGATCAAACTTGTTAGTGAGCAACCGTAGACAAAGACTTGAGCTTTCATTTTTAGTAGAAAACAGTAAATTAGACCCGAGGTTTACGACAACTTTTATTTCATTTCTGGAGAAATTAGAGGAGCCGTTATCCTAATACCTCGTCAATGGGAAAATTGCAAAACGTAGGTTAAAAAAAATACTTCGTGTTACGACATATTTGAATAGTTTTACAACCATAAATATTCGTATTGAGCCACCAATATGAGTCTACGGTTATTATAGAACTTGAAACAGAATCTACAATTATGAACCGAATTTGGATTTCAAAGCGCATACTTGAACCGACCGTCTTTAGCCAAACAAAACAGAAATGTATAGATGCAAAACTTGGTGATATCATCTTAAAAATTAGAAAAGTGACAGTTTTGGTAAATGTTGTTCTACATATATAATTCATGAATAAGGCTATAACTTACAGTCTCATTTACCAACTTGTAGTTCTAAAATAATCAACAATACTAACCTCAAATTTGCTAAGAACATGGAAAAACACCTACAGTTGCAGCTAGAGATCAATACATTTGTTTGGTAAGAGATTACCGAAAGATTTGTAAGATGCAAAAATCACCAAACTTCCATTATTACTTCAGAATAAAATTGAGCCTACATAGAAACCTTACCTGTCATCGGCAATCTGACTTGTTGCGTGTGATGTTACGCTAAAATACAATCATAATCAAAATTTCTATAGAAGACAGGAGGTAATCATCCAACTTTTCTTAAGTCAGCTATATTTTCACATAAAAGTGTGAGGAGTACGACACCCTGCATGTCCAATGCCCAAATGTTTCAGAATGATTCTAGTACCTTAAATGGAAGGAAGTAGAGCAGAGACTCAAATCAAATAATCTACAAACAATCAATGACAAAAAAATCTTGAATGCATCCTTAACTTTCAAATGTGAAACGATTTAAGAAACTTGCAAACTAAATTTTGACATTACAACCAAACAACTTAAAAAATAAATACAAATAAAAACAGGTTAATGAATCAATGACAATTTTCATTAATAATGTTTAAATGAAAATAAATACAAATAAAAACAGGTTGATGAACAATTCTCACCTATTTGAATTTCAAAACAATCTACACTAGCAATTTAAAGTAGGTATAGCGCGCATATTTAGTTATAAATTTTCTAGTTCTATAATCTAAAACTTTAAAAACACTCATCTTAATAAAAACCAAATTTTCCAACCTGTATACTCATATCTATGATCAACAATTATGAAAGATGATCAACACCATGATTGGTGTGCACAACTACACATCACTAAACCCCAAATAAAAGGTATACACACCTTATTTCCTAGTATATAAGTTAGCTGCAATCCTTGAGAATCAACTATATATACAGATAAGATATATTGAAATTAAAGCAGCCATTAGAGAGATATTAGATCATTAGTTAAACATTAAACCCCATGTAAGCTATAAAAGTAACCAAAAAATTAAATACCGAGGATGAAAGATCATCAGAATTCAACATTGTGCAAGTCCAAAGTCACCTGACCAGACAAAAGCAACATTGTGCAAGTCCAAAATCACCTGACCAGCCAAAAGCAATGCAGATTAATATGAGGTTGTAAGGCACATCTGTTATGATTTCAAATATTAGGCAGAAAGTGACTAATTATTACCAAGTTGGATATCTTGATCTCTTGTCAGAAATTTATTTGAACACTGAAGAAAAACAAATTTGAACATTGACAATTATATACATGAAACACAGATTGTACCATTGTCAACTAAATTGTAAGTGATGTTCGCTAAAATTGACCCTATTACCAGATGCTTCATATGATAGATACAAAACAACAATAAAAAATAAAAAGAACTAAAACCTCTTATGGAAAACGGACACCTTTAGCTCGTTTGATTGCTTTTGCCCTGTAAAAACAAATGATTAGTATATAGCAGCTTGAGGCAAATAGAGATATAAAAGGGTGAAACGGCTAAGAAAAGTAACTCACATGTCTCCTCCTTTCATAGTATGCTATAACAATGCATACATAGAAACCCTGAGAGAAAGAAATATATATTACAAATTCAACATACACTAAACACCCAAAAACCAAATGAAACTGAAGACTAACTGAGAACAATCCTTTTCAACCATTTGCACCCCACTGTAAAAGGATTTTCACATTATCAACTTTGCAGACTCATTAATGTTCATTTTAAAAGTGGATCTTCACATTATGTTTTCCAAGAAATTAAGATCTAATTCCACACACCAATATGAAGCCAGCATATATAAACTAATAGAAAAGAAAACTCACCTTTACTAATCTGTTATATTATTTCATAGTTCTCCTGAGTTTAAATACTTGGTAATCTTTCTTATGATCACACCTAGCCAAGTGATGTCTTCATAACAATTCGTGAAGTCCGATAGAGAAACCAGCACCCAAAGTGCTTACAAAAGAACATCAAGAATTCAAAGTCATAGAACCGTTGCATTAACAAAAATCTGAAGGGAAAACTCAAGAACTTAGAAACAAATATTTTCGCTGATGTCGATTAAAAGATAGTTATATATACTCATCAAGTTTGTACCATGGCAACAACAGAGGTATCCACTGTCCTGTTGTGAACTTTGATCACCTACCGAATACACACAGATGGCAGCTTCTTCAATGGCACAACCTATCATTTGCACCTCGATGATCAATATCTTAACTCAATAATTAATTTTTTTCTCATTGTATACTATTAAAGATGAGGATAAGATATAAAGAATCTAAATGAACTCCAAAGCTTAGGTATTCATTAAGCTTTAAAAAACAACTCTTATGAAATTCAGATTCAAAAGTGAACATAAATTAGACTACATAACTTGTAACTGCCAAAATGAGAAGCTTGGTTTGATTTCTTGGGTCAAATTAACATGATTACTTTTGCTTTCAGTATTACATAAATTCACATCTAAAAATTCCATCTAAATGAAACGACATCCAGAAATCACATAAATAATTCAAATAAAAAACGAACACTAAACTTTATCAAATAGATAATTTAAATCAAACGACATCCAAAAGTCGGATAAATAATTCGAACAGAAATCAAACACTAACCTTTATCAAATAGATAATTCTGTTAACCAAATCACCCCTGGACTTTAAAATTACTCACAAAGACTTACAAAATCGCAAGGCAGACAAGAAATGAGAAATCGATAATTGTACCTTTAGTTTAAAGGTTAATACTCAAAATCCAGTGTTTGAAACATGAAATCGATCCTCGATATTCAGTAATCAATGTTCGAATTGCAGCTCTTCATTTGCCCTACCTCAGGCGAAGACGATGGAACTAGTGGTTGTGTGCGGTGGGACTGGTGGAACAAAACAGAGGATTAGGGAAAGGAGTAGGAAGGATGGTATTCCGTGTGTAATGGGTCTGCAACTAACGCCGGAGACGACGACTCCCCTAACCTGCATATCCGTCACCGGCTCAAGACGATTCCCTCTCATAAACTCAGGCGTGGCGTCAAAGCTAGCCTACCGCCGACTTCACTACAACCTCCACTCCATCAGTCCTCGGAAGCCACAACTCCCGTAGCCGTAAGAAGAGAAAGGCGGCGAGGGCGGCTTCTCTCTTTCTTTGCGGAGAAGACGCGTGTAATGTCGTTAAGCTCATCATCACGTGGAGAAGACGCGTGTAATGTCTGAAATGTTCAAAATGACCATCTACTGTTCATTTCGTTCTGTTTTTAACATATAGGGTAATTATGTTACCAATGGTCTCTTCAACTGTTTGTTCACGGCAACATTTCGAAGTTGGTTTTTTTGCACGGAAACATTTGGGATTAGTTTTTTTCATGATTTTCCTTAAACCTAATATGTAAACTTTAAAGAAATCCAAAAAAAAAAAAAAAACAGCGAAGAATAAAATAACAGACTAATAGTCTTGTGACATGTCACCGATGGTGCTAATTATACTATAGTACAATATTTGTACATGTAAGCAAGAACATACATCTTATTTGAAGGTCTTGGTTTTAATCTAGTATTACAAAAACATTAATTTGGGTTAAAAACCAGCTCTAGCAAGTATAAGAACTAGAGAGTAGTTACATAGGTTAATGATGATTAAAGAAACCTAATTTTATGTTCTACACACTTCTATCCGGTTTACTTTTTGTTCTATTACTTTCAATGATTCAAACACACCCCTTCCGCTTATGTAAGAAATTATTAAGTTTGAGTACATATGCATATTTATGCCTCTAACTTCCACTCTACTTCAAAGCCAATTTTTTTTTATAATTTTGGTCCTATTTTACTATTTACCTGCTTAGAATTTAAACGATAAAAAAACAAACAAACAATAATAATAAACGTAATTGTTGTAATAATTCACTTTCATGTTTTATGAGTTTCTTACAAATTTGAATTTTAGGTGTTAGAGTGATCTTATATAAGTTGTTTTTTGTTTGTTTTGTTTGTTGTATGCTAACTAAAACCTAGCCAAACTGGTCAGACTCTTTATAAGAAAGGTGTGGGTTCGAGCTGAGACTCCTCTAGCTTTATTATTCGGGGCTTTATCTACGGGATTGAGGTGATGTTAACCCTTTTCTTGGTGTTGACAACGTGTTGTGGGTTCGAATATCATTAACTGCATTTGTTTTTTCTAGGTGTTTTTTCCTTCTTTTCCTTTTATGCGCCTCTCACTTTAAATCTTGACACTTTTACCCCCTAATACTTTTTGAAAATTTTATAAAATATCATTTTGACTTCGTAAGTTTCTAAAGTTCTGGGTTTCCTCTGTATAATATAAATTCGAGCCCGCCTACATTTGGACTTAATTAGAGGCAACTCAGGTCAAATATAAAATGTTTTCGTACTTAACTTTATATACGATTACACGCTTTAAGATTGTCTAAGCTTCGGCATATGTCTACATTTCGACGTAAGTTTGTATAAAAACGCGTTGGGTCAAATATAATACATTTTCGTTTACTTTAAATTTTGAGGCCAATTTGGTTCGTAAACGAAATGGAACGATTGTAAGTCTATGTTTCGACAAAAAATTTGTTTGGAAAAGTGTCCGGTTATGCTTTTTTATTCAACGATATAATTTTGATTCACTCTACGTATCTTAATCTTAACTACTATATAATACATATAGAGTGGGTAGTACAGTAGTTTTCATGTTTTCGTAAGACGCGTCCGTTGCCTACCCCCATTCCGTTTCTGATTGTCACCATCGCCGGACGGTAGTCGCTGTGACCTCCCACCTCCCTCCACAAGCCGTTTCAATGGCGTTTCCGCATACACATTCAAAGCCCTTTTCCCGTTCCCTTTTCTTATCCCTCTAAACTTCTTCCATTTTTGCCCTGAACTTCACAAATCAACCGGAACAAATCGAACCGCCTCATAAAATCCAATGGGGAAAGCCAAAGGTCGTCTGTTACCCTCAACAACATCTGATAAGCATTCCCAAAGACTTTTGCATCGATTGAATACAGCAGTAATTGAGTCGATTCAGTGAAACCACCATTCAATTATGAGTTGTTCCCCTCCATTCAATTGCAGGGTGGGGTGTTTGTTTCAATTTATAGGGTGGGGGTTATTCTAAAGAGTCTTTCAATTTTTTCATAGGGCTGATGAAAAAACCCTTTTGCCTTTAGCCACCAATCTTCGTCTCTTGATCCTTGTTCATCTCAAATTCGTCTCTTAAAAAGTTCATCTCTTGACAGACTCTCAGCCGCTTCTACAAGTATTTGTTTATGTTTTACCTTCGGTTAAAAATTTTGTTGCTAACTGATAATAATGCGCTCTATAATTGTCTTTCAGTTCATCTCTCGAGACAAGTTATTGCTGATTATGACTTCTATAATTTGCGATTAAGGTTAAAACTCCTCGCTAATAGTTGTTTAGATTGGTTAGAGTATGCTCTCCATGTTGTATCCAATTCACCACAATTTTAGAGTTGGTTTGTTTTAAAAGTTTAACCTTTCTTATCCAAATTCAGCACACATTTAATGTTTTCTAAGAAGCCTTTTTTTCCATTTTTATGAACCTTTAAATATAGGGATACTAATATGAAAGTGATATGTATACATAAAAACTTAACTAAAGTATGAGATTTTGATTTTAACTGATACATGCTTATCACCTTAATGTTTTCACACAATAATATTACAGATGGAGAAAAAACAAAAAAATTATCAAACTAGAAGCAATTGAATAATTCTTCATTAATTAGCTACAAGCAATTATCTCCAAGATCTTAAGTTTGATATATTGAAATAACAAAAGTTATATCCTTCCTGAATGCCGACTTTATAAATTTATGTCTTTGATTGTATATTTTATACTTAACTAGGTTAGTGCCCCGTGTATTACACGGGTTGAATAAATAAAATACTAAATAATTAATAATAAAAAATTATAAATTATAAAACTATGTTTGAAGATAAAATATGATTATAATTGCATATAAATAGCTACTTTAAGTAAATAAACAAAAATATATTTCTCTTAATCTTTTATTTTATAAAAAAAAAAGATGGGTTTTAAATATTTTATTTTAAGAAAAATTAATTTACACTAAAAAAGATTGTTGTATTCTATATTTTATAAAACTTTTATTTTTAAAATTGTGGTTTTTTAGTAAAAAAAAAGGTTTTAATCTATTGAATTATATAATTTTTAATATGAAAATAGTATGATTAATATTATTAGTATTGAATAGTATTAATAATAATAAAGAGAAATAAGAAAATTAGTATGATAAAACTTACAATTGCGTCATGTCTTATTTTAGATTTTGTTTGTTATAGATAGATAAATATATAGATAAATAGATACGATAGAACCCCATTTATTAAACGGATTACAGTTAGTAATAAAAACGAACAGTTACAATACGATAATTTAATATAAGATATGATTAAAATTATATATACTTAATAGTTCAAGAAATAAAACAACTATACTATTTTTTTTAACTCTCTTATCTAAATAGTTTTATTTTTAAATATTCATTTTAAGACTTTTTTATAAAAAATATGTTGTTTATGAAAATCTTGTTTATTAAAAACTCGGGTTTATAATTTTTCTGGTTGTTCTAATAAAACTGTTTTTAAAAAAAATTATATTTTGCATAATTTTTTTAAAAAAAGAACCGATTTAAAATAAAAGGATTTAGTGTTTTAGAAAATTTTATATTATATAAAAAAATTATTATTTTTATTTAATAAAAAGATGTGCTTTTTAATTTCCTTAATAAAAACTTATTTTTAAAAACATAGCTTGATTTTAAAAAATATAGATGAGAGAGAGAAATGTATCAATTAATAAAATTGATTTTTATTAAGAGAGAGAAATTAGTTTGAGTATTAAATTGCTATAATATATTTTTTGAGGGAAAATGAAATGAAAATGTTTAAAAGAATGACAAGTGTCATAAAGATGGTTTAAAAGAATAACAAGTGACAAAAAAAATCTTGCTTTATTAGATTCTATAGATATGTATTATTGCATCAAGCTTTAGTGTAATAAGATTTGATCGGATTGGATGATGATGGGCTTGCTCAGGTCATGCCTTTGGCTGGAGAATATATGCATGGTTTAAGCTATTAGTTTAATGTTCTTGACTTTTAGATTTTTTATTAGGGTTAAACATTTTGAAGTTGGTCGATTAATTGATTTAGTTCTTCGTGTCAAAGGAAGCACCATAACCACAAGTTGTGGAAAATTTGAAGGAATTGAGTTCGCTGATGATTGTGGATCCACAGCTGTTGCGAGTTGTCATCGAACGTATGGAGCGAATATGTGGATGAGATTAATGAATAAGTTCGGGTTAAAAATGAGAGTGATTAATTTCTACGTACGGGGTTGGATGATACCTATGATCGAGGCGAATATTTGGTATTTATAATGAACCCAAATTACTCTTGAACGTAACTTTAATATCTAACACACTTTCTTTCATTGTTCTTTTTCTACTTATATCTAGGGTTAAAAATAGTAACTCCATGTAGGTGATGGTCATTCGCTTTATATTTGAAATGTGGCAGCACCTCAACTTGAGGTGGACTTTAATTCTTCATTTTTCAATCGAAGGTGGTAGCAATCCAATGTACAAATAATTTGTCCTAAGTTCCTTATTTATTATAAACTTAAATTGCTTTGTTATTAAACTTGTGTTGATTTCCCCTAAATCCTTACTTTGTTATACACTTGTCTTAATTAATCATTCATAATCTTTTATGCTCCTAGAATTTGTCAATTTTTGTTTATGTTTTTTATTGAACTTGCATTTATCTTCCTTAAAACAAGTATAATCTGTTGCATGTTGATTGTTTAACTTGTCTTAATGTTCCCTAAAACAAGTATACAGATACATTGATCCTTTAGAAAGATAATAGTTGTTCAAAGTTTACAAGTACTTTGCTAATTAAATACACAATAAGATTAGTTTGCTTTTGTTTACATACCAAGTCATATTGCAAAGCCAAATAGCACTTAACATGGTAGCTGTGAGGGAAGCTGAACGCCTATTCGATATACTAATCTAAGTTATATATTCATATTATCAATATTTAAATTAAGTTATGAAGCTGGATGAGTATTACTAAAACTATAAATAAAGCTTTGTTTTCTTAGCTTTAGGATATAGTTACTTTTTTATTTTATAAAGGAAAAGATGGACCAAGAGTAAAATTATGCATGTAGATTATAAACTTCTAAATAGCTTTTTGTAACATTAAGAATGAATTAAGGAGTATCTTTTATGTTTATATATAAACTACTTGTAATTGAATTTTAAGCAATCTACAAAACTTAGATGTCTAAATATACCAAATGGACTCTGGCCATATCTAGGTAACTTTGAAGATCAAGTTAACTATTTATGGAACAATGAAAAAGGGTACCAACTTTACCATTAAACTTTTTATAAGGGCCGGCTCTCATCCTTTGTTGTAAGTTGTAAGGTTCAAAAAACACATTCTTGATAATTCATGATAAAAAGTTGGGTTCTTTTTGTTAAATGTCTAATTGTATAATTTTCTTTTGACCAACTTTACTCTAATTTTTGTATGCTTTGATTTATTTGTTTTTGCTGGCTATATACGAATCAATTTTACTTCCTAATGCATTGTCACAAGAGCTAAAATATATTAAACAAACTAGATTGATCATTGTTGACATCACCTGTAGAAAGATTGTAAATGTATAGATGTTTTTAAGCTGTGTGATCTGACTATGAGTTAATACTAACTTGATTTGATCAATCAAATAGATTATGATTTGGATTTTACGATATGATCCCTAAGATTACCAAATGTAGTTATAAGATTTGAACAATAGTTTAAGATCAATAGGTAGATATTATTCTAGATGGATTGTTTCAATTTGAATCTTCAAAGAAATGTGAGAACCATCAAGTTGAAGTGTTTAATGTGTCTTGGGACTGAACTTCTAAGCTATAAACATATCTAAAGTGCAGTTGGTTATATAGAATCCAACGCCCATATGGAGATGCAGGGTTATATATCTCACTCGATTGAGTTCAAGGGTGGTAAGATCATATCTAAAGTTCTTTAATTATATGAAATAAATCATTGTAAGATGTAGATGCAGGGTTATTGGCAATGCACAAATGAAAACAATGGATGACTGATGTAGGTAAATTAAAGCTATTTGTTGTTTTATAATATCATTGCGGATAAATTTTGATTTTCTTTGTTATGTTCTTTTTTTCAGGTGGTATATTACTGCATATTTTTTGTCAGATCTTCAATACGTTTGTGCATTTATGTAATTTCATGCTTGTTTTTACTTTGTTTTTAGTTGATTAAAAAGGATGATTGTATCATGTTTATAATCTGTGATCGTAGAAGAATTTTAGGATGATATTACTGCAAGAAAAAAATTACGCAAGAAATATCTTTTAGGTCAAAGGACAAAGATATATCTCTTGCTATGGTGAATTGTTTTTTGTTGTCTTATTCTAAATAAATAAAGCACTAAATTATTCTATAAATTAGTAGATTATATATAATATTCTAGAGAATTCCAACTACAGGAATTAGGGGTCGGTTCAAGGATAATGAGAGAAATGAAAGAGCTGTACGGAATTTGCTTAAACTACTTAAGTATCGGAGGTGTATTAATTGCAATAGTGGCTATTGTGTCTACTTGTTTCTACCTTCTTGTTGGTTGTTGCACTCGAATGATACATCGTTTTGACTTTTGATGTGAATTTAGTGGCATTTTTTGGGTTGAAGTATGTAGTTTTTGTAAGTAGTATATTTTGCTCCAAAATTAGATTCAATTCCTACTTCGAAATGAGCAAAGATTAAGATTTTATATTTTCTGAGAGTGGAATTAAGGGCATTGTGTAGAGAGTGACATGTAGTTGAAGTATGAGGCGGGTATATATAGTTCTGAATTAGGTTGATGTCACTACTTCGTTCCCAAGCTACACCGATGATAACACACACACACAAAACCCGCATAATAAAGTTTGGATTCTGAATCTTTGATTTTTGATTAATTTTTTGTGGATCTCATCGATTTTCATTAAATGTTTATAGATTACCATTTTGGTGTTTAGATATAATCATAATTTAGTAGTTTAAATGATTTAATTGAGTTCTGTAGTTTACTAACCGTTTATTATTTCTTTAATTTTATAAAACATCTCTCTTATATACTAGAGATGGAGAGAACATGCGACCTTCATGAGGTTGTGACAATGTCATTGACGGTGCTACTATGAGGGCCGTTGTGTTTCTCGAGAGGGTCTCATTTTCACACCTAGAAACCTGCAATTTGTGGCAATTGCATCGATAATTTCCTCGCCCAAAGCTGAACTTTGGCAATTTTCTTACACAACCGCACCCGCCGCAACGCGCGGGCATTACCACTAGTTAGTGTAAATTTAATTAAAAAACGACACGTGTCAATGTACGATGTCGTGACAAGACGCGACCGGTGAAAAGTCTAGTTACTTTCCAAAAGGAAAAGAGTTAGAGGAGTCATGTTATAGATGTAGGCCCAAATCAATATCTAAGCTTTAACCCATGTGAAACATGGTTGAGTGGTCGGGCCTGTTTTCATGTGATAAATTCTTTCACATATTTTCTTCTTTAAACAAAACTAATATTTTTTTAATTTATGAAAATGAATACATTGCACGTATTATATTTCTTTTATCAACTTTAAAAGTGTGAAAAATATCAACAATTGACTGTTCAAATATCTACAAAGCTCATTATTAGAATTTGTTACATTAATCTAAATAAATCATAGATATAAGTTTGGTTTTGCTCCCAAAGGTTTGAAAAAATAATTATTTTCTTTCAAACGATTAAAAATATCAATTAATCTCTAAAAATTTCTAAATTATTTCAATTTAAGTCCAAAAGTTTTATCAGTTGTTTTAATTTGGTCCAATATAATAAAACTTTTGGATTAAAATTAAAAAATTTATAAAACTTTTGAATATAAGTTGATATTTTTAATATTTTGAAAAAAGATTGTTACTTTTGTCAAACCTTAAGAATCAAAATTAGAATTGCCTCTAAATCATTAGTTATTTTTTATATTGACTATCATATTAAGGAGGTCAAATCCTGTTTTCTTCAAAGAAAATGTCAGATTAACGATCAATTCGACCAATACCGGGGATGAGCGTAAACGAATACCCTTGAATACTTGATTCCTAGTTAGGAGTTTTCAAAAATATCCGAATCCGAGAATCCGATCCGAAAATCCAAAATATCCGAATTTTCGGATATCCAAAAATTCGGATTCGGATTCGGATGGTGATTTTTATAAGTTTCGGATATCCGATTATCCGAAAACTAAAAAAAAATATATTTTTTTATATTTTTAAATTTTAAACATATTTTTATTTTAGATTGAGATTTTTTAGTGTAAATTGAGACTTTTATGATATGAGTTGGTTTTTTATATTATTTTTTTAATAGCATATGTCTAATTATTGTAAAAAAATACAAAAATTAAATAATAAATTTCGGATATCCGAATCATTATCCGTATCTGTATCCGAAATTTCGGATATGGATACTGATATTGAGATCTACTATCCGAAATTTTCAGATACCCGAAATTTCGGATATCCGTCTTTGAACAGCCCTATTCCTAGTTCCACAGATCTTTAACCTCTTGGTTAAAGCTAAATATGAAATGCGTAAGATGTATTTTTATTTGGATTTAATATGATGATAAAAGAAACTTTTAACGTGATAAACAGTTGAAAAACAAAATCAAGTTTTTCTTTTTTTTTTTTTTTTTTTTTTTTTTTTTTTAATTTAATTAACGGTACCAAAAAAGAAAAACGAAATAATTTGGCATCACTTAAATGACCGATTGCCTACAATTAGAAAATCGAGAAGTATGGTTTAGTAATTTAGTCCCATTTTAAAGTAAACAACCTAATCTTTGTACTACAAATTCATATATACTAATATACATATCTATAAAATTGAAATTTTTACTTAATTTAAGATACCTACCAGAAGCATTTTGGGTGTTTAATAATTTTGATATTTATAACTAAATTTTATTATTAATGGCATATTATATTATCTAAATAAATTTAATAATAATAATAACACTAATAATAATTATTTAGATGATAATAATTATAAAAATAATAATAACAACAATAAGAACATTGTGTTATTCTATTACTTACAATATAATAGTATGCTTGTATCATATTATTGTATCCATAACAATTTAATAGTAAGATATCTATGATCATCAAATACCATATGTTCGGCGACAGTATCATAACAATATAATAATGAATCGCTATATTATGTGTAGATATCTATGAGAATTCGAGTACATATATCACTGAACTCACAAAAACCAAAAGAACCCTAAAAATTACCATTACTACGTTCTCATATACACTCAAAATCAATTCGTAGTGAAACGCAGGTCTAACCTGCTACTTATAGTTAATGATAAATGTTTAGATTTAGTATATACAATATAGCTTAACATATTAGTAATGTAGATTTACGAAATATTACCAAATTTCAATCTCAAAACAGGTCAAATTCTTAATTTGATTTTCATAAATTGATAAACCTGTAAATGTGAAAAAAAATAAAAGAGTTAAGTTTAATTTTACTCTTTGAGTTTTGTTAAAAATAACTATTTTCCTCCTAAAATTTAAAACAACAATTTACCTTCAAAAGTTTCATAAATTGTTTCAATTTTAATCCAAAAGTTTCATTAGTTGTTTTAATTTTATCCAAAATAATAAAACTTTTGGAGTGAAATTGAAACAACATATGAAACTTTTGGATATAAATTGATGTTTTTTTAATATTTTGAAGAAAAATGGTTACTTTAGTTAAACCTTAGGAAGTAAAACTAAAATTAACTCAAAATAAAAACATATACGTTAAAATAAAACATAATACAAAAAATAAAAAGTATTATTAAAATTTAATATAGAATAAAAACATACTAATCTTAAGTGTAATTTTTATATAAGTAAACAAATACAATTTAATTTATACATAACTTTGAGAAGCGGAAAAAGGATTTGCAGTCCCCGGATTTAAACTAGGGAAACTAGGGAAAAAGGATTTGCAGTCCCCCGGTTCGCGAACCGCACACATCATTGGTTTGTTTAATTCCTTAAACCATTATGTTTCTTGCCAATTAGTTCTACAATAACTCAGGTTAAGTGAGGAGCGAGTTAAATAAAATCCATATAGCCTTCAATCCACCGTTGCACAGTTCCACCCTCTTCACACCCAATCACCAATCTCTTCCTATGTTAAGAACATTGAAACCCACTAAACTCAAATCAAGCCATATAAAAATTAACTAGGTGTTAAACATAGACGCACGTTGCGTATCTTAAGAACAGGGGAAACCAAAGTATATAAAACCAAATCATCACAGCCACAAATTAAGCCAAATAAAAATTAACTAGGTGTTAAACATAGACGCACGTTGTGCGTCTTAAGAATAGGGGAAACCAAAGTACATAAAACCAATCATCACAGCCACAAATTAAGCCAAATAAAAATTAACTAGGTGTTAACATAGATACGCGTTGCGCGTCTTAAGAACAGGGGAAACCAAAGTACATAAAATCAATCATCACAACCACAACTTAACTAGTTTCATCGCCTCGCTACAGGAGACAATGTAATCATCGGAGTGCGGCTCAGAACTAATGGCCGGTTGCGGCTGCAGACCGGAAACAACTGCCATGCTAGAGCAACGGACTCCATCTCTGGGGTCTCATCACAACCGCAGAATAAAAAAAAAAAAAAAAAAACGAACGAAACACAACCATGTTGTGTCTATTTTGTAAATGGAAGGTAACGTTCATTTTGTGATCAAATACCTCTTTCCCGACAATCAACTACATTCAATGAGGCTATTTGCAGCCTCAGAAAAACAACCATATTGTGGCTGCAATCTAGAGTATTGTTACGCCTAAACAACCATGTTGTGGTTGCGATCTAGATGATTGCCACGCCTAAACAACCATGGTTTTTGTTTGTTTAGCATCATCGCCCACTGATATAGTACATACCAATTACCCATACTTTACATCATGGCTCGACATGTTTTAACCTGTCATTATGGCCAATAATGTTCAGCAACGAACTCTCAGATAATGCAAACCGCATCATCACAGAAGAAAAAACACAAACAGATAACAAAATCCATCAAAAGAATCCACAATGGTGACAAACTCAAAATAGTATATCTAACAAAAAAAACCAAGAGTTTGTACCCATAGGCTCTCAAATGCACCAACGGGCATCGTCATCGAGCGAACCTTGAAAAGCATACACCCAACTAGCAGGAGGCGGAAGGGCAGGAGATCCACCTCCACCATAAAACAAATTTTCAAATCTCTGATCGGGACTAAATCAGGCTAAAAAAGGAGCCCGACATGCAAGCCAACACACAAAACTCAACACCAACACCATCGTCGTCTTCGATCGACGACCACGTTGATCAGATCTAAATCTCTCTCAACTGGAGACGGAGAAACGATAGCCAAGTCAAAGCGGTCGCCGACTCCACCGACCAGTTGGCCAAATCTAAATCTCTCTCAACCACAACACACAGGAGGCGGAGAAACGACAACCAAGCTAGAGCGGCTACCGCCTCCACCACCTTCGGTGTCGGATCCGGGATAGGCGGAAATCAAAATCAGGTGAAACTGAAACTAGATCGTGCATGCCACCGGTAAGCCACCCATGGGAACAAAGGCCCAGTGGTCATCGGGGACACACTCCCTATAGCCACCACGCCGGCCGGAGATGAAGAAGAAATATACAGGCGGCGAATACACCGCTCCGTCTAGACAAAAACGAACGGGCGACAGAAAAAACCCAGAGATCTCCGGCCACCCTCACACCCCCATCTCTCTCTCTACAAATCATGAACGGAAAAACCAATGCTTAAAACCAAAGAAATCAACATCAAAAGTTGTATGAATAGCATAATAAACAATACATTACTAATAATTTGTTTGGTTTTTAAACATATAGTAGAATAGAATAATCAATTTATAAACCTTCTTTTGAAGTGTTTAAAACTATTAGGATGAAAGGGGCTTCATCGGGTTCAGCTCATGGGTTCGGCAGGTAGGTGGATTATGCTGCCGCCAGCCCATCGGGGTTCCTGAAGATGGAGGTTGGCCAGATTCATCAACCTCTTGAAACCACACCCCATATAGCCGTAGTTAACGGCGTTTTTGTGAAGTAAAATGGCCGTTTCTTTTTAATTTTAAGATAAAGCACCCAAGAGGGACAAATATGGAAAATACTAAAAAACAACAAACAAAGCCACGAGGGATGGTTTAGTTTGCTCTATTATTGTTTATAAATTCAAAATAAAAAGAAAACATCTAACATGGAGACAATAGGGTAGATATAGTCGGATACAAAATGAAATAATTTGGTCACTTAAATGAGCAATTGCTCATGACAATTGAAAATGGAGTAGTTTGGTTTAGTTTCCTGTTTAAGGTAAACCACCTAATCTTAGTACCACAAAAGCATGTATGCAGAAGCTGATAACATTGAAACTCAAACACGAACATAAGTGAATCAGAACAAACGAGTGCACCGTTTTTTGCATTGTTTATAACGTGTAATTTTTGCATAATATTAACTAATTTTTAAAAGGTTTTAATTAGATCACTTAAATTTAAAAAGTATTTCAATTAAACTATTCAGTTTTTATGTTTTCTTTAAGCTATAGATTTTAGCATGTTTTTTACTTTTGTTTCAGTTACATTTTTTTATGCTGATGTGGAGTGATAACGTGAATTTTAGATTTTTCTAAATTTTTTTAATATAATTAAAATGTTTTTTTAAGTAATTACATATATTGAAAATATCGACCCCCACTTCTTCTCCCCGTTTATTTATTGATAAAAAGTCCGACGAAAACTTGATTTGATGGTTTAATGATTTTGTTCGAGTAAAATATGAATCAATAATTAATTAAAACACTTTTAAAATTCAATTAGTATTTTTTGACATTGTTTTCCTGTTAAAAACTATTAGTTACTCTCATACAAGTTAAGACAAATTTGATAAACTAATTACAACGTCATTCGATTTCTAACCAGTAAAACTATCAGTTTGATATCCTTCGAGAAAGTTAAAACTAACCTAAGAGGGACAAAAATGAAAAATACTAAAAGCAAATAGCAAAGCAAAGAGTGATGATCCACATGTCAATGTTTAAAAACAAAAGAGACTTTGGGTCACACACACACACACACCAACTACAAGCTCAATACAAACTACAAACAATCACCTCTCACACACTATCTCTTTCACACACACAAACACACACTGAAAAGGGGGTATTCATATGAACTGAATTGCAACACCTGTATCTTGGTAAATCTAATCGATTCTTGTGTTTTCCCTTTGAATGTTCACCCAATTCTTGATTTTTATTGATCCAATTGGGGTTTTGATCATGGGTTTTCTTTGTAGGGTTTGATTTCGTGAGATGAGCAAAGAACGGCCACCGGAGGCGCTTGATTTCTTCATTTGGACCGTTGAGGTGTGTTTGATTGATTATTTCTTGTTTTGTGTCTGTAGATCTTGTGGGTGGGTCAATTGTGTTTCTTTGTTGTAATCGATGAATGTGGTGGGAAATTGAACGTTTTTAGCTGTTTTTGGGGATCATGTCTTCGTTTTGTGCTTAGTTACAAGCATTGTTGATCGACTTTTGGTTCGATTTGCTTCATTTGTTGTGAGATTCATGCTCATTTTAATCATTAGATTGCTTTATTAATCTTGTTGGGAGCTAATTACATACCTGCAAATTCACCAAATTTTCTTTTTAGAATCTGTTTTAATTTGGGGTTTTTGGTGTTAAGAATTAGGATGATCAAGAGATGATTATTTCAAGTTTACTG
The DNA here is from genome assembly GCA_025506415.1 of Flaveria robusta. Taxonomy (NCBI): domain Eukaryota; kingdom Viridiplantae; phylum Streptophyta; class Magnoliopsida; order Asterales; family Asteraceae; genus Flaveria; species Flaveria robusta. The sequence continues at coordinate 9,538,595 of CM046465.1, forward strand.
GGTGTATCAGTAGTTACTTGTGTTGTATGATTGTTCTTGAATCTTGATTTCCATATTAGGTCATGATTGTTCTTTTGTGTTCTTTGGTGTTGTGTACATACCATGAAAGAAATAAGCTTAGCTGATTGAGATTTGTATAATAACAGAAAACTCGTGTGTGCAACTGATGTTCGTTTTCCCTTTATATACGATCACACAAACAAGGTAATAATTGTGTTTTATTACACGCTTGTGGCATCGGTTAGCTACAATGATGAATGATCATAGCATACCATGGTTGTAGAACTTTCAAATCTGTAGAACAAAGAGTTAACCCCGCCTCAGCATGCGTGTTTCCGTGTGAAATGTGAATTGCTGTTATTGTTTTTTGAGTTATATTAGAGTATGAATGTCTGTGGAAGAATATTGTAGAGAGATTGATGCTATGTGGTCAAATATTGTCTCTCAGGATGTTGGCCTTTGGTTGGAGGAAATAAATCTGGGTGGGTATCGCCAAACTTTTAAAGAAAATGGTGTTAACGGGGAGTATCTGGAAGGTATGTCCATGTTTACAACCGAACAAATTCTTCGGTTTATTCGACGTTGCCACATGAAATGGGGAGATTTCATAACACTGTGCAAGGAACTCAGAAGGATCAAAGGTCATATCTCTCATACGCTTTTTTTTTTTAATCAATTATCATGTATTTTTGTCTTTTACAAGCTCCTCTTTATGTTTCTTGTTATGCAGTATAATAATTCAGGATCATGTATTATTTATCTATTGGTAAATTGTATTTAGTTGAATTACCATACAAGAAATATTTGAATAAATATAAATGGGGTGGATATTTTCTTTTATCGCTTTACTTCCCAAAGATCTCTTTTGTACATACTTCGATACCAAACTAATGCCAAACACAAGTACTTCTTCCCCATGCACAAGTAGTTGATTCCTGAGAACCATTAGTTGTTTTGCAATCACCATAAAACTGGGATTTTAACTCAAGCATAACATGTGATGACCCGGAATACAAGAGTAACGCCTGGCCTTTTATTCTAACCAATATTGTCCACTTTGCCCAGTGCATGAGTTTAGATTTTCCTGGAGGTCACCCATTCTAGGATTACATTCATTAAGTATCAAACGATGTTTGGTGTGGATTCTTCTTGTTCACAACCAATATGTCTAAAATGCTTTAGTGAATTCTAAGGCCGATTTCTCATTACGACTCTATTTCTTTTGCGGACGGAGTGATGGAGATTTGCCTAAGGTGTCACAAAAAGACTGGGTACTATTGTTTTTTGTGTTTCTTTGGCCTTTGATTCATCTGTTAATCAGAAGTTTGACGCTACTATAGCTGTTTTTAGAACACAGTGTAGTCGTTTAACTACAGAAGAGGGATTCATCATTTGACTTTATCAGTCATTTAACTAACACTAAAATGTTAATTTGCAGTTTTGTATCTGATCCTTTTGCGATTTAATTTATAGAACAACCTGATCAGGTTTTTTGTTTGTATTTTACAGTTGCTTGCTTGAAGGGGGAACAAAAAGTCCGTCGGCCATGGTGGGCCCCATCTTGCCTATCGACTGTCTTTGTGAGGGTGGCAAAGCATAACAGGCAATCACGGGTTGTTTCCATGAAGCTAGAACCTTGACTAAACACGTGGAAGGATGTATCACACATCTTTAATCCTGATCAATCTGTATTTGATTAGGATACAAGATGTGCGATACATCACATCCAACCACCTACAATATCCGCATATGTTCTCTTGTTTCATTTTTCTTTTAGAAATCAATGTAGCCAATAGTATGTTTTCTTAAGCGTATTTGAAAAGGGTGTGGTGGTTCCTCATCAAGCATGCGCAAAAGCCTGTGTTATATTGTATTTTATGCGTCGATTTTTATTTTAGTTGCTTTTTTGTGTAAAGCTTGTGGGAGATTTATAATAGCATAATACAGATATTTAAATCGTATCGTATGTGTAGATTTGTCTTTCTACGTAAAGGCGTGCTTTCGTGTTGGTTAGCTTGATTAGCTGAGCTGGGTTGGTGGTGGGTTTTTACCGATGAATGGTCATCTATGCTTCAGAAACAAAGCTACCGCTTTTAGCAGTTTTTTTTTTTTTTTTTTTTTTTTTTTTTTTTTTTTAGTTGTGTTTACAGTTTTTAGTGTAGCATTGTGATCAGCAACATCTTATACTTTGGTTTCTTTGCTTTTTATTTTGTAAACCAACACAGGTGAAGAAAAGGAATATCCAAAGGCTTGAGTTTAATCAAATGGTAAGAATAGGCTGAATGGCCCTTTTAAGTTTTAACTATGGTTAATTTGGTATTGAACAATAAAAATGAGTACTTTAACTTCTAACCTTAATATAAATGTTCAATGACATTTTAGGTCTAATCTTATTTTAAAGAAATTACATTCTTACTTATTCATACGTATATAAAATCCTTATTATGACTTATTGAAGTTAAGTTAGATAATATATATTTTTATCTCTTATCCTCTTTATGTGCTATAAATAGCTTTGTTATGAGTATGGTTAATAGCTTTGTTACGAGCATGATTTTTTTTGTATTATGACTTATTAGTAAGTTAGAAATGCTACAAGTTAGTTTGCCATTTAGGGTTATATGTGGCTTGCTTGTTCTGGGGTTTCTTCGCCTAGATCCCCATAAATAATCTAAACATAATACGATGCACATAATTTTTGGTTATTATAGCCATGAAAGGTAACATTTTGATACTTAAGAAGACAGCGTTGCACTCTTTGAATATAGATAACGGGAGATAAAATTATAGTTAATTTACCGAATTACATTTATCAAAGTCGGTGGTCTATCACGTAAATGTGTCGTTTATTTATACAACTAGTTTTAGTAACCTGTGTATTACACGAGTTAAATAAAAAAAATATTAAATAAAATAAAATTTTTTATTAATTATAAAATGATATTCTAATATAAGATATAATTGAAATTACGTATGAGTATGGATATAAATAATAAAACAATTATATTAATTTTTTAAACTTTTTTGTTTAAAAGAATTAAACATTTTGATTCAAAACAAACGGTTTTAAAATTTTTCTTATTATAACTCTCAATTTTAAATTATTTTTTATTTATAAATATTCTACTTTTTGAAAACACCAAATTTAAAATATTTTATATTTTAAAAACTCTGATGTTTTTAAAAAATTTCTTATTTTATAAAAAAAATATTTCTTTATAAATAACATTAATAAAACTAATTTTTTTTAATTTATTAAAAAGTATTTTTAGTCTATAAAGAAATTAAATAATATTATCAATAATTAGAGTAACTATTAAATAGAAGAGAAAAACAGGAAAAATTTGATAAGAATGAATGTGGTGTTGTCACGTGTCCTTTTCAAATTTTTATTTATTTTTTTATTAGAGTAGAGAGATTTTCTGATTTTCATTCTATTTTTTTACATATTTATGTAGACATATACTTATAAATAGAATAAAACTGTGAAAACAAAAATTAAACAATCCTTTTCAAATTTTTATTGGAATTTTAGTGATATATTATGATAAAAAAAATCCGTAACAAAATACTTTTATTGATGAATTACCGATGGATTTTCTAATAACTGGATTTTTCTAATGATAATCCGATAACATATTGTAAGGATTATAGAAGAGGCCGATCCACTTAAAATAGTCAGGGTGTCTCCTGCATGCATGCACCTTTGCGCATGGTAGAAGTTATTTCGGAAGTTTTACACTCTACAAGAAAATTACACAAGTGTAAAATCTTCCGAAGCCAAAAGACCAATTCTTTCGAAGCCAAAGATGAAGTCTTCCGAAGCTTAGAAGACAAAGTCTTCCGAAGCTTATAAGACAAAGTCTTCCGAAGCCTCAAAGATAGAAGATTGATTTCTTCCGAAGACAGAGAATACATGCTCTCTGTGATCAACAACTTTTCAGAAAAGCTGACCAACTTTCCGCTGCCACTCTGCAGGCTCACCAACTTTACACAAGTTGGTAAAAAGATCCATGCTTTGGGAAGCTGTAGATTAAAGTCTTGAGTCTGTAACTTTTTACTTTATGTACTTTTATCCTTTTTGTATTACAATAAGATGTGAGCTATGGCATGTCATAGTCACATGTCAAAAGGCAATCTGCCTTTGACTTTTCATTGATCTTGTTGTCTAGATCAGTGATTCCAACTGGCTTTCAAAGAATGGCCGGCTGTAGGATGTAGTATAAAGTATCTCAGGTTCTTGTATTTTTAGGTATGCTTTGTAACACTTGTAATAGAACTTGAGAGCAATATACATCTTCCTTGAAAACCAATTATCTTGTTCTTAAGCTTTCTGTCTCTTGTTTACTTGTGTTATCCTAGTATCATCTTATCCTGATAATTTCCTATTTGATCTGTTAAGTGTTCTAAGTCTCTCCTCTCTGTGAAAACTGATTTGCATTGAACCCCTTCTAACGGTCCTGCACATATGATTACATTTCGAATTTCAATGATATATTAATAAAACACATATTCAAAATTATGACAACCCTATATGTAATAAAATAATGCAATGCTTACATTTAACTAATATATTAATATTAGCTAGACTAAAGACCCGTGTAATACACGGGCTCAATCAATAAAAGTTGCTTTTGATTAAAAAGGTTCGTAAGTCGTAATATTGTTGTTAATACTTTATATATCGATTTTTATGTTTAATTTTTTAAAATAATCTATATCTAATTTAGAAGATCAATGCTTATAAGTCTAAATAGTGTATAATATGAAATGAACTTATAAATAAGAATTTTAGGCTACATTATATTGAACATGAGAACATCCATAAACCTACGAAAATTTCTTTGTATACAAAATATATTTTGTTTGTAATTTTACCATCATTGTCTAATATTAATAATTTTAATTCATGTCTACTTGTAACTCAAGATAATGTAACATAAAGCTAACCATTTGTGAACACTGGTTGTTTGAAAAACAAACCAGCTTTGAACAAAAAGTTAATTACAAAATATCTCTAACAAAATTTATAGAATCAGAATAAAATTAATTATATTTTAGAACTGTTTTTTTTACTGAAAAAATGAAACTATAAAAAAAGAATAAATGAATTTAATTATTTAAATACTTTGACATACACAATATGACAAAAAAATACTATGTAATGAGAGTGGGAAGAAAATTTAGGATGCACAACAAAAGCTTATGTGCCAATCTAATTATTTTTTATTATATAGTATAGATATAAATATACAAACTTTCATTTATTCTTAGTTTATTTCTTATTGTTGACTTTTATGAGAATGTATAGAAAACATAGACAAAAACATCAACCCTATGGTAAAGACCATTCAAAATTCAGACCTAGATGTGAAACCATTGTATGAATGTAAAATTTAAAACTATAACATTGAATTGAAAAATATAGTACAACAAAATATGAAACACAATTGAAAATGTTAGAAATTGATGTCATATATATAACATAGTCATTGCATGATATTAGTTTCCTTTCTTCACTCAAAATGTTATATAACACACCATATTAGTACAAACTAGGTGTAAAATAAACTTTGATAATTATTTTTATATTGTAATCTGCAATCCAAGAGTACATTTATAACATATGAACTTTCACATGACAACTTGTAGTATGTTTTATCTTTCCCTTCTTGAAAATAAACATGCACAAGCAATTACCGATTCATCACATCTGCACTTGTACATACCAAATATTTGCAAGGCTATATACAAATAAGATTTAAAATTAAAAACTAATTGTAGAGTCAATTCAAGTACACATCTTCATATATATATTATTTCAACTACATCATAATTTGTGTAATTCGATACATAATTGATACATTAAAATAAAACACCAGAAGCATAATTTTGAAAGATGTAAAATTATAAGTTAGAATGAAAAACCTTAACATCTTCATCTTCATTTTCTGTAATTTTTTGTTTCTTTCTTTTTAACACTTATAGGATCCCAACCTACAACTAATGAAAAAAAATAATGGTAAAGTTTTTCTTAAGTTAATATTTGAACAACAAAACATACAAAGATAAAATAATCCTAAACCAAAATATAGATAAAATCATGATCTAATCCATCCAAATCACGTAGATGTTACAATTTAGGAATATTTAGAATTTTTGTTGAGATCATTCAACTTAAAATTTAGGAATATTTAAAATTTCAGAATATTTAAAATTTTTGTTGACCAAAAACATAAATCAGTTTCATGCTTACATCAATTAAATGAGGTTATATATAGTTTCATGCTTAAAACCTTTTTAATAACGTTTTCTTATAAAAAATATTAATACTTTTTCATCAGTATTATATAACTGTTTTAAACATAAGGTTATATATAGTAATAATTATTTATATATGTATATACATAAAAGATAAAATAAACTTCATATACATACAACGCTAGTTTCGTCTTGCGAGCTGGCTCGATCTCGACATATGAAGCTCGAGCTCAAAACTATTTATTAAATGAGTCGTAACATGAGTTCAAGGTTGTTTAAGCTCAGCTTAGTTAGAGCTTTTAGCGAGTCGGTCCCGAGTGGCTCACGAGACAACGTTACTTCTTTCTCCCCTAATTATTGTTGGGAGTCTATTAGCAACATACGTGCCCTTAGTAATTGATGATTACATTTCTAGTTCGTAAAATTAAAAATTAAAAGATTAATTTTTTTTGTTTCATCATGATATTTATATAAAATAGTTTTTAAAAATGCATTTTGTTTTAAAAAAAATAGTTTTTCTTATTACATCTTTTAAGCTACTTGAAAATATTTTTGAAAAATATATATTTTTAAAAAGAATAAAAAAATAAATGTGCATTCTTTTGTGTGAAATTGATACAAAATTATAGATGAAAAAATTTAACTTTTTTATATGAAAAAGACGATTTAAAATTAAGTATGAGTGAATTAAAAAAAAAACAAAAATAAGTTTTAGAAAAACTTTTTGTTTTTAATTACGACGTATAAACCAAATATTTTTACAATTTTATTAATTAACCTTTGTACTTGACTCTTTTTAAATAATATTATTTTAAAGTGAAATAAATTTAGCTAATAGGATTATAGTAAGAAAAAGAAACACTTCCTTAAACACATATTTTGGTAAATAAATTTTCTATATACATTATTTTAGGAAGAAAAAAAACTCCTTTTGTAATTATAGCAATAATTGATTTTATTCAAATGAACTATGACTAAAAATGAGGATAGATACATTTTTAGGCGGGAAATCAAAATAATGAAGGCATAAGAAAAAGACATGTGATATTAAAAATATTATTTTATTAATAAGTATAGATGAGATGTCAATGATCTTTTAGATTGATAAAACCTGGTGTTTATTTTTAATAAACTTGTAACGAGTTAAGTCTCATAAAGTAAGCAATAACAAATTTATAAAACGAAAAGAAAAACTTTTAGTTGGAAGAAAAGGTTTAACTAAAAATCAACTCTAGTTCTAGAGTGACACTTGGTCGTCCACGTTATCATCTTAAATTGAGTTGTCATGGCACGCTGGCAGATAACATGCTGACCAACTTTTTGTCTTTCTTAACATTTAATCAAAATTGGTCAAAATAAAAGTCAACAAATCCTAAAGGATCCAGGTTACATACACCATTACTATTTGTATTATAAACGGTCGTTTACATTAAGCTTACTATAGTTTATGTTTGCAGGTGTGTAAACTACTATAACGTATAGTTTACTTAACATAAATGGTTGTTCACAATATGTTGGTGATGTAGAATGTCTTATTAGTGGTTTATAAATCCAAACCCTTTTAAATTCTCATAAAATATCCCTTTTATCACTTAACTCATTTAATCCTTGTAAAACTTTAACAGTTAATTTACGATCATATACTATGAGCAAATACGAGGATTAAAGAGCGTATAGCATATTTAAACGAACATGTAATGAGCACTATACAAATATTCATACTATAGGTACATTAGGATGTGGTAGGACATTTGGTTCAACGACCTGAGGATGAAAGGTATGGCTCGAGCCTTTTTGGCCACTGGAACGATCCTGACTCCAGGGTTTTACCACAAGCTTCTTACAAAACGAGTAAAACATGATGGTGGACCTAATGTACGAATTTTCCTTTGAAAACATACTAAATAATCGACTTTAACCATTAAAAAAATAATAGAGGATATATTTAGTCAATATTATCTATCTATATAACAGATAACTCTTAGCTACAAGAATGTTTTATAATTTTACAAAATAGCCACAAAATTGTTGTAATTTACAACTACATCATCTACTTGCAGTTTTATAAAGTAGTCATCAAAATCCTATAATTTACAAAGAAATCACTTATTATATTAAATTTTTTATAAGCATTTTGTGCATGATTTTTTTTCAAGTGGTTCATACTAGTGTATAAGTCGTCAGAATTAAGTCTTTTAAATTTTACAAACCTTGTCGCATAACGCGGGTCACGTTCACTAGTTTTAAATTAAAAGCAAAGTCAATGCCCTAATAATACTAAACTAAATCACACTCATTCTCCTCCCTCGTATATATATATATATATATATATATATATATATATATATATATATATATATATATATATATATATATATATATATACCCTTACACCTGCGTTTTGTTGCATTCATAAATCAGAAGTTATAGCAAATCAAAGACGTTCGTGTGAACAAAATCCAATAATAATCTTTGAGGTAACACTATCAACCCTAATTCAAATGTAATTGATCTGTTTTCAATGTGTTCTTCTTCCGTTTGTAGTGTGTGCATTCAATTCGACGTTAAATCAGCTGAATCATAGCCCTAATTCGAATCGCGCTAGTGTTTTTCATGTTCGTATTGAGTTCTTACGTTTCATGTGTGTTTGAGTTATGATTTCTCGTTCGTAATGGCACAATAGATCGGATCATTATCAGTGTTGAACGTACGAAAGCTAGAATGCGATGATTTCTGTGTGAATTTGGTAAATCAGACGTTGAAATTGGTTAGGTGTTCGTACTGGATGAATAGGTTTTGTGAATTGTGATCTTTAGTTCATATGTTGATTTGAGAGGTTAAAACTTCATTACTTCAATCATTGTCTTTTGAATTTTTTTTAAATTATAGAGGGATTAGAGTTTAATCAATGGGTTTTAGTTTGAAAATGGTTTGTAGTGGCTTATGAAGAGTCTGCTACCTCAGCCTGCGGACTATGACTATTCTTATATTGACAGGCTAGAGAACTGTAGATGTGACATGCAAAAAGTATAAAATTAATAAAGTTAAAGTTAGATGGTTAAGGTAGCAGACTATCTATAAACCACCGTGAAATCATCTTCAAGCTAAAAACCATCGCATAAACTCTAAACCCCCCAAAAATTAAAAAATCCTTGTCTTTTAGTTCATTGTATCAAACAGATTGTTGTTAATCATGGATTTGCTATACCAGAATTGAACATTATAACTTGTAATGGATCATCTAGTGTCAATATGTTATAAAATTTGATGAACCCTAGCTGCATTATTGTTTCTTAGTGAGTTGTGAACGTTACCAGCTTAATTGTTTATTATGATCTTGATAAGGGAGCAATAATGTAACCTTAGCTGATCTGTGATTCTTTTTTCATTCAGTGATTAGGTGCATTTGTTTAATTCATTGGATAGTCGTCGATTTACAGAAGAAATCTATAGGATGCCATTGGGAAGTCCTGATCCATCTGAACAAGACAGAGAACCATTTGTTGAGGTCGATCCATCAGGGAGATTTGGTCGGTACAGTGACCTGCTAGGTGCTGGTGCTGTCAAGAAGGTGTATAGAGGATTTGACCAAGCGGAAGGCAGAGACGTGGCTTGGAACCAAGTCAAGCTAAGGAATTTCAGTGGAGACCCGTCTGTCATCAAGAGGCTATTCTCGGAAATCAAACTGTTAAAGACCTTAAACAACGAAAACCTCATAGTTCTTTATGGTTTCTGGAGGGATGTTGAGCATAACACATTGAACTTCATAACCGAGGCATGTGCATCAGGGAATTTGAGGGATTATAGGAAGAAACATAAGCGCGTGTCAATCAAAGCCTTGAAAAAGTGGTCAAGACAGATTCTAAAAGGCTTGGAGTATCTACACACCCACGACCCATGTGTCATTCATCGAGATCTAAACTGTAGCAACATCTTCATCAATGGCAACATTGGAAAGGTAAATTCCCCTTTTGATTTCAAGTTCCCTAATTCTCATGGCGTCATGTATTCACACTCTATCATTTTCATACTGACTTCAAATGTACATGGTCAGGTTAAGATTGGTGACTTGGGTTTAGCAGCTGTGGTGGGAAAGAGCCACGTGGCTCATTCATTGATAGGAACACCAGAGTACATGGCACCCGAGCTGTATGAGGAGGATTACAATGAGTTGGTGGATATATACTCATTTGGAATGTGTTTGCTAGAAATGGCTACTATGGAGATACCATATACCGAATGTGATTGTGTTGCGCAAATATACAAGAAAGTTACAAGTGGTGTGATGCCTCAAGCCTTTGGTAAAGTAAAAGAACCTGATCTAAAAGCTTTTATCGAAAGGTGTATTGGCCAGAAAAGAGCGAGGCCTTCAGCTTCTGATCTTCTCAATGACCCGTTTCTTTTGGAGATCGACGATGAAGAGATTGATGGTACTACCTAAAAGACAAATAGTTACCATACGCGTTTTTATATTTTAACAGTTTCTTTATCCTTCATGTATATAGCATTTTCTTTATTGGATAGATCAATGATTAGTATGTGCATTCTTGAACGAAGATGGTTCGCTTGGTTGTCCTTTTGTTGATGTTTAAGTGGTTTATAAGGTTGTAGCCTAATGTAGCAAAAGGCTATCATGATCATGGCTCATAAGCTTTGCGGGTTTCTCTTATTTTAACTTGTGAGAACCGCTTGCCAGATGAATTTGTTAGTCTCTAACTTTAGTGGCATATAAAGCTAAGAATTTGATATGTTTTTTGTTTAAAAAATTAACACAGGAGGTATAGCTTTTTCCATGTAGGAATGACAATGGAATGGGTATTTGTAATCACAGTCTCATACCTGATTATAAAACTATTATCCTGCACTTGACCCAATACCCATAAGGTATTTGTGAGGCAATTACTCGTCGGGTATCAAACATACCCCTTTATTTGTTATTAAATATCTGTAGGGATTTCAACATTCGTTCTTTTTTCTTAGCATTCTAATTCTGATTTAATTTTAAATTTATAAAATAAACCAACCTTAAACATGATAAATTACATATATATCAACGCCATCATAAATAGTTAAAAAATCTAAAACATATAAATTTCATAATATATAAATCCTAAAAGATAAGTTCTACCATACGAAATATAAATAATATCAAATACATATATCAAAAGAAAATTCAAATCACACAATTAAGCTACCGGAAAGACAAAAGTTAAGAAATAATGAAAATAAAAATTGTTTTTTTTTTTGGATATTTGGTTTGGATAAATGTGTGGTGTATCACTAAATCCCATACTGAAGAAATTTTTTTAAACTAATCTCATACCTGAATACTCGTCTCGTATGTTTCGAGTTTTAGTTATTCTCATCGGGTTTGGTTTCCTTTTCATCATCCTTGTTTGCCTATTGGTTAGGATTTCTTAATGGCTTAGATGAATTTAGCCTACTTTAATCTAGGCTTGAGCTAGCAACAATACGAGTCTAGCTAGCCTAACTTGATATTTCCAATCGAGCCGGAAACTAGGTTCATATTCTGCTGAACTCCGACCGTGACTTGACGATTTAACTAGTGTTTTCCTCTTTTGATATATTTTGTGTTTCTATGAAACTCTTTAGAAACATTAAAATTAGATAAGTTTCAAATAATAGTATCAAACTAAAAACATATATGAAAACGAGCTAATTTATACAAGTCAACTCGCCGATCGAATGAGCTCGCATAGAGATGAGCAGATTACCTTCAGCTCAAACTCGTCTCAAGCATTTATGTTTAGCAGTGAGCTCGAGCCTTAAGTTTATAAGGATCTAATTCATACAAGGTGACAATGAGTTGTGAGTCATGCGATAACTATATGGTTTAAAGTTGTTTTTATAAAGGTATATTTTCTGTTTTAACTTTTACCTTTTTTGCCATTTTATTGAAAGCCATTATTTGTCATAAAAATCTTTTTTGTTTCAAAAGTATGTTACATTTTAAAAAATATTTATTAAATGTTTTTCAAAATTATATAATTTTTAGTTTAATATCAAATTATTTAATCTAAAAAATACTGATATGTGACTTGTGAGTGAAAGAAGGACGGAGTAAGAAGATGAGAGAATACGTTGAGTAAAATGGGTTGAAAGGTGTTCACTTAATCAATGTGATAATTATATGTATGTAAACATATCCTTTATACACCTTATCTTATCATATATAAGTTCAATTCATAATTTTTTTAAAAGGTTAACGTATACTATAAGCTCAGTCACCCGGATAATCAATTGATAAAAGACCACCAACGCTTGCAAATATAGATAGTGCTAATGATCCAGCCCATCATGTTATTTTAATGAAGATTAGAGTTCCATATTAATTAGGTTTCCTTCTATTGCTATTGTTTTTCACGCTTGAAAAATAGAAAAACAAATATCTGTTTCTATACATTCTTCTCGTGCTTTTAGTTTTAGTATGGTTTCACAATATAAACATGAAAATTCATCTTAACTTATTAACAAACACCCGTATAGAAATAGTAGACCCAATACAATGCTCCTAAATCCTATAATCTATATAGGTATGCAAATAAAGAGCTTGATGGGAGTACTTGAAATTCGAGGTATCGAGAATAAGTATAAGATTGAGTATATGATTTTTTTTAGACTTCTCATATGTACTATCATGTATGAAATTGGGTGATGTCTGACCAGTTACCTGATATAATTATACTTAGAACCATGAATCCTAACTATATACTACAAAAATTAATTTTATTTTATTTTCAGGTCACCTTTCTTAATAATGTTTCATTCTACTAGATTAAGTACATGAAAAACAAACATTTTTTTTTAAAATATGTATGTAATAAAATTATTCGTGCGTAATAATATTATTCATGCTATGATATATGAGCTTGTCTTATGAGATTTACATCATCATTAAACTTATATTATGTAGATATATACATATTTTATTTCATGACGATGTTGATATGTATGTAATTTGTTATATTGCAATTTAATATAGTTGTTATAGTTATATAATTAATTCCAAACTTATAAAGTTAAGAAAATGAAATATATTTTGAAATCCAAATTAGATGTTTCTATTAACAAACTAACATGTACACCAATATCTATTCATACATCTTATACTTAACGTTTGATTACCAGACGAATATCGGTATAAAACAAAATTTTACAATCAAACAAAATTTTACAATAAGACATAAGACTAAAATTACCGTCACGAGTTTTATACAAGGTACAATGTGACCTCTAAATCTATAAGACTCATACATCAAAATTTCCCAAATAATATACAAGATTAAACACCAGTTTTATTTCTATTTCTTATAATATTTCTTTTTCACCCCCTCTCCCTTCATCTCTCTCTCACACACACTACCGCATATATTCATCATTCCAATTGATTATAAAAATTTAATCTTTTTCGACATCCCCCATTCTATACATACAACTTCACATCAAGATTTCTCTATCAATTCAATTCTTCTTCGATTGAAACCCCAATTGAAATCAATCTGAACCTACAACGATCCAATGGGGGCATATCGAGGGGGATGAACATGCCCTCGGTTCTTATTGCTCCTCCTCTCAGATCTTAACTCTTTCGTTTCAAGATTCATCATCTATTCTATTTGGGTATTAATTCAATCCGATTTGTTATCAATTACTCTGTTATTCCACAAAACATCGTTCTTTATTGGTTGATCTTCTTAATTTTTGCTACCCCTTTTAAGGAGAATCTCAATTGTCTCAATTGTCGTCATCGAGGGATCCGATGTGTTCTTGATTGAATGAACAATACCCATTTGATATTAGGGCGTATTAATCTGCGTGCAACGTCAATCAAAGGTATTTCTCTTTTAATTCGATCTGCATTTCGAGTTTAATCTTGTAAAGATTGAATTTTGGGTGGTGGTCGATTGATTTTGGTGTGCAGAAGATGCAGTCGGATCTTGGGAAGCTGTTTATTGGTGGGATTTCTTGGGATACGAATGAAGAACGATTACAGGAGTATTTTAGCAGTTTTGGTGAGGTTTTGGAGGCTGTGATTATGAAGGATCACACCACGGGTCGTGCTCGTGGGTTCGGGTTTGTTGTCTTCTCTGATCCTGCTGTTGCAGAGAGAGTCACCAAGGAGAAACATAACATTGATGGTAGAATGGTAAGAATTTCTAACTGGAATTGTTAATTGTTGAAATTGAGTTTGGTTTCATGATCATTGAGCTAAATCTTGAAAGTTATTTGGTGGGTTTTGATTAATATACATGAGTATAAGTTAATAGAATGATAGTACTATACATACACCACTAACATACTATTTGCGCACCACTTATGTTTTATATGGTCTGTATGAGGTGTTAAACGATGCCTTATGGGTGTCCATAGTGTTATATAGGCCGTATGAAGCGATAGAAGTGACTTATGTGTCCACGAACACTTTTGACAAGGCCATATGGCATGTATGATCATTTCCTTGATTGTCCTACCGCCTGTATGATGACGTCAGATGGTGTATGTATAGGGTCGGAGCTAGGGATATAGAGGGCCAGGGCGAGCTAGAAAAATGGGCCTTAAAACGAATGAAAAATATAAGATTCATTATCAAGGAAAAAATCATATTTCGGTAAAATATGCTTATTTAAATTGTGTAATAGACCAATGTAAAATTTTGGCCTTTCGAGAGACTAGACCCTTTGTATGTATAGTAGGACCTGACGTTAGATGGTGTATGTATATCAGGACCTTTACAGTTTTATTAAAAGATAATATTATGTCAGGTTGAGGCAAAGAAGGCTATTCCTAGGGATGATCAGAGTTCAATAAGTAGAAACAGTAGTAGCCTTCAAAGTTCTCCAGGTCCAAATAGAACAAGAAAGATATTTGTAGGAGGTTTAGCATCAACAGTCACCGAAACCGATTTCAAAAGCTATTTTGAACAATTTGGAACCATTACAGATGTTGTAGTTATGTATGATCATAATACCCAAAGGCCAAGAGGCTTTGGATTCATAACTTATGATTCAGAGGATGTAGTAGATAAAGTACTCATGAAAACATTCCATGAACTCAATGGTAAAATGGTTGAAGTGAAACGCGCGATTCCTAAAGAGCTTTCACCTAGTCCCAACCGAGCCATGCTTGGTGTTTATCCTTATGGTTTGGGTCGAACAAGTAGCTTTCTTAACGGTTATACTCAAGGGCCTTACTCACCTGGTGCGGTTCCTGGTGCGGTTGGGGGTTATGGTGTTAGGATGACTGGTAGAAGTGGGTTTGGTCCATTTGATTCCGGATATGGAATGGGATTAAACTTTGAACCAGGTATGACTAGCCTAAACTACAATAGGAGTTTGAGTTATGGGCGGGGAATGAGCCCGAATCCTTATTTTGTTGGGAACTCTAATCGGTTTGTGGGTCCTGTCAGTTTTGATGGTGGGAATGGTGGTGTGAATGGAGGGAACGCTTCTCTTTTCAGCTCGAACCCCCGTAATCTGTGGGGTAATGGTGGGTTTAATTATGAGTCAAATTCGACGGGCTCGAGTGCTTTTGGCTGGGGTATATTTGGGAACACTAGCCTCAACTGGGGCTCTAATCCGATTACTAATCAAGGTGGGGGGATCTCTTCCGCTCAAAGTGGGAATCTTGATTATGGAGGTGATAATGGTTATGGTTTAGGAGGTAGTGGGTATGGTAGAAATGTTGCTACTAGCGGGGGTCAGACTTCATCCTATGCCGCTACTAATGGTGGCTTTGAAGGACCTTTTTTAGACTTCTATGGTAGTGGAAGTGGCGGTGGTGGTGGCGGCGGCGGCTCTGTATATGGTGGAGACCCCACGTGGCGGTCGGGAAATAGTGAGCAAGATGGATCTGGTTCGTTTGGCGGGTATGGGATGAGTGGTGGTGATGATGCTAGTGGTTCTGATGTGCAGACTAAAAATCCTCCTGGTTATGTTGGCGGTTATAGTGTTACCAAACGACACACAAATAGAGGTATTGTTACTGGTTATGTTGTCACCTTTCGGCTCAAATGCTCATATGAATATTATGTTTATGTTTATATAACCTAACATTCACATCATTCAAGTTAGATACTTTATAGTCAAGATTAATGGGACGTTTGGGATCGCTTATAAAAATTGCTTTCTCACTTGTCGCGTTTTGAAATAAGCATTTTGGATGATAAAATTCCTCTAATCTTTACTAATTTGCCCCTTTTATTTGTTTCAGGAATAACTGGATAATCTGGAATTCAAAAACTTCAAAACTACATGTTTGTAAGTCGAAAAAATTATAAAAAAATGGGTCGGGCTAAGTATAGTGCTTCCATAGAGATACTAGGCTTATAAGTGAGTTCTTTTTGTGTTCTTTAAGGATTGATAATATGATTTTGACTTACATTTTTGTTCTTTTTGAGTGAGATGTAATATCGGTTTGCGGCTTATAGTCAAAACATGTATCATCTCGCACTCTAGTGAGACGGGTGATGCGTAAGAAAGGATAGATGATGATTTTCATAGACGGACAAACAAAACTGCAAAAACTTGTAGCTAATTATCGCCTGTCTTCATGCTTAGATTTTATTTTCTTACTTTATCGGGCACTGTTGATTCTGCTCAGAATTTGATCAAGATTCTTGTTAGTTTTACTGGTGTGGAACATTTGAAGGATACCCATCTAGGGCTCCTAATTAATAAGTTACCTGAACTATCTTGGGTTTGTTTGATTGATTTTTGATCTAGGGTTTGTTTGATTGATTTTTGATCTAGGGTGTTATTACCTTAAAGCTTAGTTATTTAGTGAATTTTTTTTAAAGTAGCGGTTATGTTTTCAAACTTTTATATGGTTGATTAGGTTCTCAAAGTATGTAAGAGCATTCACAGTCCATTCTTTATATATCTGTGAATGCGTTCTTTATATTATAGAGAATGGTTATAAGTGGTTATGAGTGGATAATAGAGAACATGTTACTGTTTATCTTTATATTTGATAAAACACTGTTCATTTATATTAATATTTTAATATTTGTTGAAAGTGGTTGTGAGTAGAAGAGATAGAAAATGTAATTATAAAACTATAAAAAATATTATTTAATTGAAAATGAGAGAGAAAAAATAATAAGTTTTAATGTAATTATAGAGATGAAGATGAATAATGGGTTGTGAATGCTCTAAGTAGTTTAATCTATCAACCTGTCACTGGTTCGGTTTCATGGGTAATTTTTTTTTCAAACCGGTGAGATTTTCTATTCGATAGGGTTAAACGGGTTGGTTAAAAACCGTCTACGTTGGTGTTCACTTAATTTTGTAATACAGTAAAACCAATAGTTTATTACAATGTTAAATACTCTTAGAAATTCTCCTTATTATTTAAAGTTATTTTCTCTAGAACGCCTTACATTTTAGTTAATTTAGTAATTTTCATAGTTCTAAAGTTTTCTTTTTCAACCAAAACTTTGCCAAAAGTAGTGATTTGAAGGCTAATAAGCCTAATGGGTTGTTTGATAACCTTTTAATGGTTTCATTAGTAGGATACCTTTAAATCAATCAAAGGTGATATTGTTTGGTTCAAAAAAATAAAACTTTTAACGATTTCATTCAACTTTTAATCATTCAGTTAGGAGAAGAACGAAAGAAAGAACCAAATTACCCTCTCCTAATAAAACACCAAACACTAAAGAATTTGTATCTTATGATTAGGATCGTGCGGAATTTGTATCTTATGATTAGGATCGTGTATGTGTTGTTGTACAAATCGTCAACAATCAGTTAAAAATAACAATACCCCAAATGAAATCAAATCATCCGCAGCTAAAATCACGACGAATAATAAAACCCCTAATCAAAGATTGATTTTTTTTTTGTTGTACGGTATCAATCAACCGAACCCGCATATATGAACAAAAGTTAATATACGAACCCTAATTTCGAAGCAGAGAGCCGAATCGTAAAGATGAAGTAACAGTTTACAGAAGAAAGATGGTATGAAGGCAAAGCATGTAGGATTGATTATTATTTACCGTACATGACATCGATGGTGGGATGGTGTTAAAGGATAATATCATGAGATGGAGGATTGATTATTGTTATTATTGCTCGTACCATGTGTATGAAGAGTTCAACTTATCGAAAAGAAAATATATACATATGGTTAAAGAATCAAATATTTAAAGAGGTTTACCAAGATTAGAAAATAATCTTCTACAATCAAATATATAAATAAATATATTTCATTTAACATAAATTAATTTAGAAGGGTAAGATAGTTATTTTAAATAGTTACTTAGATTTCTAACTAAACAGTATATACTGATTCAGCACTTAACGGCTTAAAGTCTTTTAACCAGTTAGATCTCTTACTGCTTCAGTGACCGGCAAACAGTCCCTAAACCGTAAAAGTAGTTGATAACAAGTTAACAACAATCTAGCTTGTTTTTAGCTTTTTTGACTTATTGATTTCTTTTTATAGAGATTAAAAGTCGTTACCAACTAATTAACTTAGTATTAACTCAAAAAGAATTAAAAATCTAGGTTTCTTAAATACTTAACTAAGAACTCATGCTTAAAGAATCCCATGAGTTTATCAGGTTAGTTGTGGGAGGAAAAGTTTAGGAGACATGTTTTATACTTTCTAATTTCAGTAAATAATTAAAACATAATATAGATTATTACATAATAATATGAATAAAACAGTCCGATGAACAGTAACAAGTACAACCATTCATGCAGTGGGTATAAGTTGTACCTGTGCAGCATGTGATACAACTTGTCTTTTTCCCCTCTTTATATATGTACTCATATCTTCCATTTCATATATCAACTGACGGTGGATGTGGGAGGAGGTAACGATGGCGTCTCTAGGGGCCTCTTTCTACTGTTTCCACTACGAGAGTGTCCTCTCCGGCTGACCTGTGTGGGCGGAGATGGCTGAGACACTTTTTTTTTGTCTGTTCCACTTTGATGCGATTGCCACATTGGATGCCGCCGGTGATCCGAGCGGACCGCCTTTGGTGGCGTCTGACTATAGGCGGTCGTCTCCTGTTTCCGGCCACGATATCCTTCTTCGTCTGTTTTCTTCGATTACCCGTATACATTGAATAGGGTTTGAGCTCCACCCCCACTGTTGCGATGATGATCCTCTGTTTCAGTGGTCTTTTTATAACAAGGGCGAGAGCGTCGGGGGTCGTAGGTACCGGCGTGGAGGCGTTGGTCGTTCCAGGTTGGTCTGTTTTGGGGTGTCTTGGTTCGATGATGATGGATGTATATTCATCTGAGACCGTCTTATTTTGTGACCCATTTGGTCAATGACTATGAATGCATGTTCATCTGAGACCATTCTTCGGAACGTGTAGTTCCTTTTGATATAAACTTGATTTGAGGTCGATGACGATGAGACTCTATTGATTGTTAAATATTGGTTGGTTCCATCAATGAAGATGAGGGTTATGTTGTTTGGTCAGTGATGATGAGTGATGATAATGGGTTAATATGCATGCACGTATCATAGTTAATATTGTGTTTTTAATAAAGTTTATATATCGAATGGTATTACTTTGTTACATGTTTGAAATGTAGGTTAAATGAAGCTTAACGAACACTATTTGAGAAGAAAACAAAGTATTACAAGACTATGATGTGGAAGGTGCTGAAAATGAAGAAAACTATGCAAAGTGCAGGGAGGCCGCAAGTTATGGCCTGAGGCCGTAACTTACGGCCTTGTGCTGAGTTCGTCTATGAACCCCGTAAGACAGGGGGTTTGACCGTCTGGTTGAAGGTAGGCCGTAACCTACGGCCTATAAGTTACGGTCTAATGCGTTATTTTGGGGATTGTTTCAAATTTTAAAACCTATTTAAACCCCAACATTAGGGTTTCGAAGGAGACTGCCTCCAACATCAAAAAACGAATCTTTAGACCTAATTTCAGCCATTAGAACTCTATCTAATCATCAATCGATCAAGGATTCATATGAGCAAGATGATGATTGAAGAGATTATGATGAGGATGCAAGACTAGACCATCCGAGATCATCTCCGGGTGGATGATTTGTGATTTGATTGTGTTTTCTTATGTTCTTACCTAGTCAAGACATAAACTTTGATTGTTTGATCATCTCTCAATGTTTATGTGTTTGTTATTTTCATTGATTAAAACAGTTTTGCCAATTAGTCTAATTGATTAATCATCGAATTATTAGTCTTTGTATTATTAATCATTGATGATTGATTAGGGTATTGTCATAACTGATGTTTATTAATGACATAACCAGGTTTTGGTTTTAGTTAGTTTAACTATCTAATTTACATAACCCGTTATCTAGTTGGTAATCATGTTTCAACATAAATAACAAACTAATCATGTCTATGTGATTTCTAATTTGGTAAAATCTAAGTGACACAATTCCTTCACATATCTGAAACCCGGGTGTGATCATCTTTTGATTTTGTTTTATTTAAAATTAATTGTTTAGTTTAATTATTCTCGTCCACATCCATTACAGTCAAAGTGACAATAGTTCAGTTTTAATTAGTAAGTTAGTCAAATAATCAAACGAATCACGTAACGCTAACCACATGCTCCTCGTGGATACGATACCTGACTTACCCTAGCTACCTAGGTTAATTAGGTTTTTGCATGACCCAAACGACAGGTCATCAAAATGGCGCCATTGCCGGGGAGCTAGTGTGCTTAGTGTTATTTGATTTGATTGATTTTCTTTTGTTTGATATATTTATACATTTTTACACCGGGTCTTCTAGTTTTTTTTTTGTAGGGTAATTTTCTTACAATTAGAGTAGAATCATGAATTGGGATTGGGATTCGGATGATGATTATGATCCATGTATTTGTTGCGGGAGCAATTGTCACTGGGTTCAAGATTGTCCACTATTCGAGAGCAAATATCGAAACATAGAAAGAGGATGTTCTGAATATAGGCGGGAAAAAGGATATGTGAAAGTAGATTATGGTGCTGAAGAGACACCCTCATATTATCCATACTCTGAACCACCTACATAATCAAAACATCAAGAATATTATCATGTAGACATCAATTACAAATATGCTCAAGATTGGGACTTTAACAACTATGAATCTAAGATGACATCTTTCACTGGCTATCTAAAGAAGAATGATGATTACTATTATGAATACTATCAACCGACATTCAATGAGCCTAAAGTTTTAATTAGCTCTAAGCTTGATGAAATCATGAACATGATGATGGAAATAAAGAAGGAAAACAAGCTAAGAGACAAATCATTCGAGGCTTTGGTTAAGCAAGTTGGCCAACTTGCTAATGATGTGGCCGAACTTAAACTCGAACAAGGTGAGTTGGCCAAAGGTACCATGGTTGATAGTGATGAGGTGGAAGAGGTAATGAGTCTTCCAGAGCCTGAATCTGATTATTTAAATTTAATTGAAGTCATATCATCTCTAGAGGAACCAAAGCTTAAAACAATCCAAGTTTATCCCGACTCTTCTTTTGTGCTTATTACTCCAACCACCAAAGTTGTGGAAAAAGATTTAAAGACAAAGATGAAGAAGGTTACACCAATATACATTGGACAAGTTTTTAAGAAGTGGCTCCGCAATAACTACTTTGCTTACATGTCAATTAGTAGGAAACTATTATTGAATTGGCATGTCAACTATGGAGCATTTGTCGGGAATTCGGTTGGTAAATGTTCAATTAAATCACCATAAAGTATATCAGGTACGGTCTAGCTGAAGACCTATAACTTAACGCTTTCCGAGAGGCAACTCGGAGAACTTTGTGGGTATGTTCACTAGAAAACCTCACGAGACTTCACTCGTCCACTCGGGCCTACCGATGGGTTTAAAGGCTTGTTGCATATGCTAAATGCAACCGTGATTCCTACGAAAATGTTTCAGTTCAAACACAAGATGCAAACACTCAAGTGTGGGGATGCACATGGATGTACTACTGATCAGGTCTATGTACTCTCTTCTCATCTTATTTGTTTGGTTTGTGTGGTGTTTTTGTTTTTTCTCTTTTATGTACTTGGTGGCGTAACAAACTTGTTGGTTTTGGGAATGTGTTAATTTAAATTTTAGTTAATGTCGAGTCTTGGTATGCATAACACAATGATAAGGGTTTAGCTTTGCACTTGGGGGAACTAAGGTATTAATAAACTCATTTTAAATTGGGGACAATGTATCCCAAGTGTGGTGATGAGGTAAATTTGAAAATATTTTGAAAAAAAATGAAGCTTTTTAAACGATTAATTGTGCATCAAACCTAGTTGTTCCTTGTAAATCGTTAAGTATCACTTGCTTGTGCACATGTGGAGATCCCTTGGCATGGTTAGCTATAAGTCAAAGGAAAGTATGCCCAACTAGTAGTTTTCTATAAAATTTAGTAGGATTGCCTAGTTGGATATAGCAAACTAGACAGTGGACAACATGCATGTTTCACATCCTTAACCCATTCCTCCGTTTTCGTGAGAATTTGAGCATAATTGAGCATTTTCCATGATATATTTAATTGCTCTTTTCTTATTGTATTGAGTGTTTACCATAATGTGCACTATTTTAGAACTCGTGTAACTAATAAATGTCAAGATCATGAATCATTATTCTGCACAAATGTGATAGAGGCATTAGGATTGCCATTTTGTTTAAACCTTTTCATTTGATTTTTCTACCTTAATATATTCCCTTTAGACACCCCTTTGAGCCCTAACTTGTCATTTGAATGAACCACATGCTCCTTGTGGATACGATACCTGACTTACCCTAGCTACCTACGTTAATTAGGTTTTTGCATGACCCAAACGACAGGTCATCAAGTGACGATTCATCCGAGGCCTATTTGTTGGTGTTGATCGTTGGTCTTTGTTGTTATTTTTATACTTTTTAGTTTGGTGCTGATGATGAAAGGTCGGACACATGTTTTTTTTATTGAACAATGGGCGTTTTGTTGAAAAATATTGCTAGATTGCTTTCTGTTGTTGCATGTTTCGGTGAAGGTCTTCTGTTGCGATGCATTTGAATGGTCTTTTTGTTTAATTTATTGATTTCTATTGTGGTGATGTTGCATATTGTTATTATTTGAAATTTTGTTGGTTCTTTTTGATGAATATGAGCAGCTCAAAGGTATTAAATTTAACTTTGGTTACTATTTTTATTCTGTTTAAATTGATTACCTTCTAGATTATTTTTTGTAACTTTATGTGTGTGAACAATTTACGTGATTATGGGTTTTGATGTAAGCCAGCATTCTCTTGGAATCGAACAGTGGCGACAGAGTATGAGAGAGGGAGGGTAGATGTTTTACACTAAAATTTTTTCTAGGTGTTTCTATCTGCTTTTGCATGAAAGACAGCATCCTTCTCGAGGTTGCTTTGAAAACAACACTACATTAATTATTTTTTTTGAAAATGTGTATGCATGTGAAGAGTTATCTGCTTTTATGTCAGACTGAGATGGGAAATAAAGTCAAAAAACATTGATTATTTTGTTTAAATATTACAATAAGTGAATCTTATAAAAATAATATTTGTTGTTGTTAGATTAATTTAAACGGCAAATGTAAAAATTGCTTATATAATAATTTACAATATTGCTAAAAATTATAAGAATCAACACATTTAAATCTTATGAATTATACGAGTAGGATCGATTGTAGTCTACGTCGTTGAGTTATACGAGTGAGCCGATTTTAGTCTACACGCAGTATACAACGTCGCCGCAACGCGTGACGGGTTAAAAACACTAGTTAAATTTATAACAGAAAGTGTTGGAATCACATAATAGTCAATTTGACCATGCAAGGTCAACATCATTATTAGGGACACAATTCCCTTTACTAAAGCATTAGACTTTGTCAAGCAAAATAGTAAAATTGTCTAATGGTCTCCAACAAGATGAATTAGTTGCTACAATCTTGGTGGGGTACCCTAATGATCAAACAACTAGTACATGAGTCAACCTCAAATATTTTATGCAATCGAATTTTTTAGAATGTTCAATTTTAATATGACTCGTTAAATATCTACAGGAATATCACACCAGCAGCTTGTTCATGTCAATTAACCGTGTATAAATTCAAGAATCAGTAACTAACTTAAACAAAACATGGGTTGATTATGAAATAAGTCTAATTTTCAAATGAGCAAAGGTGTTATGGCTCTTTTTACCACCCTTTGATGAAAATGCCCGCTCCCAATACCATCGGTCGGACCTTTAGGGAACACACGCGAGTGCAAAACTTAAACACGCAGTAAAAGTGAAGATAATCGCCCATAAAAGTAGCATTCACACATTTTACTATTTGGGTTGCATTTGAAGAGGAATGATGTAGTCTTGGATACCTAAAAGAGGGCCAAAAATGATATAACCACACTATTCCCATCATCACCTTCCTAAATCTTATGCAAAAGCTACTTTCTTGACCATTATCACTTTATGACAGGATGTAAAGATCAATCTTCAAGATTTTGCTTTTTATGACCAAAGAAGGTAAGATAGCGCGAGTAGCTCACAAACGAGAAAACATGTGTTAGGGTCGGGTACTCTTGAAATCACAAGGTAGCGTGCTAAACATCCATCATTAGACCGTTTTGAGGTGAATCAATTGTTTTGATCGACTTTATCGCATGGTAATCGCGTGTTTGTGATCCATCCTACTTTCTAAAAACCATGTTAATGTTCATCATATAATAATCTTAAGTTAGCACTGATCAAACATTGCACGACGAGCTCTTTTGGGTCTGGTATTTCAAGTTGATCTATTGGTTTGGACTCGTGCTCACTTTTGGTGCTTTAACGTGGAGCGATGACATACATGATCGCTGAGAAACAAGTGCAATTTCACAAGGTAAAGAACATCTATCATGGGCTTGTTTTGAGCAACAAATGATCCTGCTTCGCTTAACTATCTTTGTTTTCAGTTAGAAAAGTCATTATGTAAAGAACATCCATCATTGGTTAGATTATATATCGTTAAGATTTTCTTGACTCGTAACCCTGTTAATCGTCTGAGTTGACTCTGTTGCTTCGGGTCACGAGTCAAGAAAATCCGGCATAAACATATTGTTTATGAGAAATGCATATATTATGTACACCCCTCTATTTTCTCCATGCTATCCTCCTTTTGTGGCCATTATTTGTAACCAAAAAGATTAAAATCTTGTAAGTTACTTTGTTGTGTTTGATGATGGCTAGATATTAGTATGTTCAATTACATGTTATTCTTTGATTCTTTGAGTTACAGTTAACCTTCATTAGTTGTTAAATTAAACTTTATTAACGTTTTAGTTTTATTATAAAAGGACTAATAAGTAATAAGCTGAAGTCTTGAATGCCAAACATGTACAAGACACCAATAATTCAAAAAATAAAAAATAAAAAATTAAACTGTACTTGTAGAAAACGATATGCAAGTATAACAAGAGTGAAATGAAGGAATGTGTCTCTATACACCAATTTTGGATATAGAATTGTAAAAACTACCAATACACTTATACATATTGTTTTTAATGTAACAAATATCATTTTTTAACAGTCTTTCTTTCTCCCAATCAATATGAACATGCAATAATCTTTTATGCACTACGTACAAATGCTTATGTGACTATTGCAGTCTGCACAAAACGTGACTATAAATATAATGATTCATTAAGATTTCACATTTTAGTTTTGATTCCAATCACTTCTTTTTCTGGTCAATTCATATGAAAACATAATACATTTTTAAAGGAAAGCCAGGTTACAATTACGTGAGACAATGTTGTCTAGGTCAAAGGAACCAATTCGTTTGAAACCTGTTTTGTCCTAAACAAATGGGTAGAAAATGTTTATTTAAACTATGTACACTTAAGCAAGCTAAACGTACAACTCTCCATAACTTTTAACTAGTCAAAAAGGATTGTTGAACATATGAACACTAATAAAATAGTGATTTTAACTTGGTAGAACTTCTGGAACACACTTGTGACCACTTCAAGCCTACATAATTTAAAGAAACACTTGGATCCGAATAATCAACATCAACATGTATTAATATAATAATGATAAGCTATAATAAATATATTGTTTTATTTTCAAGGGTGAATTTCATATTTTTATCTTTAAGTTGTATAACATTAACTTTACCAAACTAAACTTAATAAAATCAATTGATTCATAAAATTTGAAGAAAATTACATAAATGGTCTCCGTAGTTTGACCAGATTGCACATTTGGTTTCTAGAGTTTGAAAATTACAAAGTTAGTCCAAACATGCAATCTGGTTAAATCACATAGATCATTTTACGCAATTTTCTCTAAATTTTGAATAGTTTAACACATAATTTTTAGAGGACACGGAGTCCTCCCGGTGGAGATCTTGGAAAAAAAAAACCATGTGGAGGGTGGTGATTGGTGGTGGAGGTGATGATGCATGTGTGAATGCCGGGTCGGTGGAATCTACAAGCAAGAAAAGATTGGTTGCCCAGGAATTCGACCCATGAAAACCGGGAACACCACGTCCGGTTTTTGGGGAAAATAGGGAAACTCTGGAATTGGGATGACTCCGCCCCCTTATGCTAAAACCATATGTATACACATGTGCATACACCCAATAATAGATGTATGCATGTGTCCTTTTATTTTAGATATATGCACATGCGTATACATTCTATACGCGAAGTATTCACAAAGTAATGACTAGTAACACACTCGTATGTTGAAACTACGTATTTTTGCGAGGAATAATGTGAAATCAAGTAGCAACTAAGTTATTATGTTTAACTGGTATAGCGTCATCTCGCGTATCGTGTTTGGTTTACTTGGTGCGTTTAATCAGTTTTTCATTGTCTATTTGTCTTTGTTTTTTTCTATTAAAAATTAAATCCTATCATTTATAGAATACAACCAATCATTTGTTATTGTATGCGGAAGCAATGCCATTTGGGTATGTAGTTACACATCAAACATCAATATCAAAATGTTGGTGAAACAGTCTGTTCAATTGCTTAAACAATTGGTGATCATGTTTTACTTCATAAATGCTCTAAATAATACCAGTGTTTTTAAAAGCGGACCGGACAGTGAACCGGACCCCTTACCGGTCCGTTGGTTGGACCGGTTCAACCGGTCGGACCGGATATAAGAACCGGATAAAATTATAATTATTTTTTATAAATATATGTAAAAATTACAAAAAAAATAAAAATATATATAAAAAAACCGGTTCAACCGGTCCGGTTCCCGGTCCGACCGCTGGTTCGATGTTAAAACGGTTCTAAGCACCGAACCGGACCGGATTGGAGTCGGGTTCCCGGTCCAACCGGTCGGACCGGACCGACCGGTCAAAACCATGATAAATACTAATATAACATCTGTGGCTCAATTGCTTAAAATAGTTGGTTTCTGATGACGAACCAACATCGGTAGGATTTGATCACAAAAACAATTGGCTTTGATTAACGGATTAGAACAAATAATTTTTTGTAATCATTTTGATCATTGAAAGTGTAATGCGGAATTGACACACGTAGAACACCAAAAGAACATATCAAATGAACTGAAAAATTAGAATTTCAAATCTCAACGATTATGATTTTATTGATTGACTTCACTAATTTCAGAGTGAAAAAAATGAAAGATATATACAATCAAAAAAAATATATATAATCAAAAGTTCTCTCTTGAAAACATTAAGTAAGACTCCAGCCTTGCCGCTTATATAGATTTGTTCAACAAACTAAAAATTGTTGTAACAATATAAGCAAAAAAAAATATTTTATTTCAACGCTTCGGTAGTTCGGTATAACTAGCTTCCTAGTGAAGCTGTTATTTATTATCGCTATCAACTATAACATTTAGTAGTAACTTTCAATTTTATTATCAATCACTAATATTACTATCAAAGATTTTTATTCTTTGGTAGCAACCCTGAACTTCATTGGTTGACTTTAGCACTTGCTCATAACAATATTAAAACAATGGTAATTATGAGTTAAATATATCTTTATGTTTATGATTTAATTATATTTTTTATAAAAATAGTCCCTGTGGTTTGATCAAATTGCAAGTTTGGTCCCCAGATTTTAAAAATTACAAATTTAGTCCAAACATTTGAAAGTTTGTTGCAAATTTAGTCCCTACCGTTAGTGTCCGTTAGTTTTTAACGATCTGGGGACTAAATATGCAATATAGTCAAACCACAGGGACCAATTGTGCAATTTTCCCCAAAAATTAAAAAAAAAACTAAAAAAATCGAAAAAAAATTTAAGAAATTAAAATTAAAATTTACAAGATTCAAATAAACTTTAATAAAGAAATTCAATAATCGTTAAAAAATAGAATAAAGGTTAAAAAATCCAACCAATTTTAAAACGTAAATAAAAGTAACAATAAAATGCATATAAAAATAGAAAATGAGAAAATGAGAAGTATGCTTAAAATTTTATTTTTTATAATTATTTTTGATGAAGTTCATATGTCATGTTTAAATCGAAGAATCCAAAAACCTTGTAAAGTATAAATCCAAAAAACGAAAAATGAAATCGAACCGTTTTTCTATTTTTTTAACTTTAATATGATTTTCTCAATATTTATTTTGAATTTTATAAATGATTATTCGGTTGTATTTTTAATTTTTTTTTGGTTTTTATTTAACTTTTTACTTTAATCGCATACTTCTTTCTCAATACTTCGCGCTTTCTTTTTTTACATGCGTTTTATTTTTACTTTTATTTAGTTTTGAATTTGATTTGATTTTTTAACCTTTATAGTATTTTTTAAAAAATTATTGAATTTTATTATTGATGTTTATTTGAATTTCTTATGTTTGATTTTAATATCTTTTAAATTTTATTGATTTTCAATTTTTTTTTTAAGTTTTTGGGGAAAATTGCACAATTGGTCCCTGTGGTTTGACTATATTGCATATTTAGTCCCCAGATCGTTAAAAACTAACGGACACTAACGGTGGGGACTAAATTTGCAACAAATTTCCAAATGTTTGGACTAAATTTGCAATTTTTAAAATCTGGGGATCAAATTTACAATTTGATCAAACCATAGGGACTATTTTTGTAATTTTCTCTAATTTTATATTTATTCAACTTAGATAGTTTGCTTATTAATTGGAGAGACAAATATGGCGGTCAAACTAGTTATAGTTTATTTGTTCGTCAGTATAACCCTTTTTAAGTATTTCGTACTGTCATGTACGTTTTAAATTGGGATTTCAAATGGGCGAGCATTCTAGAATCATGTATGTGGGCAATAAGAAATTAAGAAATGAAATTTGGTCTTCGAATTTTATTCTAAGTTAATTATATAATAAACTAGTTTTAATGGATAAAATTTGATTGAAATTACGTATATGTAAAAACTATATTAATGGATTTAAATACTCTCAACTATTGGGAATTGACCGCTGTCACCCCCCAAATATCATTTTGGCGAATATAACTCCCAAGTAAACAATTCGGTGTCTGTATCACCCGCTGTTTGTCAAACCCTAAGAAATGAGCTGATTTATTTTGGTTATTGTGTCAAATAAATCAGCTCATTGTGTCATATACGTTCATTATGCCATATATTTTATATCATTTGTTAGGTTTATGACAAACGGCGGGTGATACAGACACCGAAGTGTTTACTTGGGAGTTATATTCGTCAAAATGATACTTGGGGGTGACAGCGGCCAATCTCCAATAATTGGGAGCATTTAAACCCATTAACCCTAAGTAATAATAAAACAACAATATCAGCTTTTTAAACTTTTTTTCCCAAAAAAAAAGTTTAAACATTTTGTTTCAAAACAAAACATATTAAAAATATCACTTAACAAAAATTCTTATTATAACTTTTAAGATAAAATTTGATTGAAATTACATATAAGTAAAAACTATAAGTAATAATAAAACAACAATATCAGCTTTTTAAACTTTTTTTCCCAAAAAAAATTAAACATTTTGTTTCAAAACAAACCATATTAAAAATATCATTTAACAAATATTCTTATTATAACTTTTAAGATAAAAGTTGATTGAAATTACATATAAGTAAAAACTATAAGTAATAATAAAACAAAATAGGGGAATTTTTTGGTGAGAAGAAATGTGAATATACCATGAGTTATTCATATTTACTATTTTATTAGAGTAAGAAGATACTATTAATTTGAGTAACTTTCTTGATTTGATATTAATATGTTCTTAATGTATATACACGATTTGATACAATGTTAACAATTATTTATATGTTTCATGTTATATACATTTTGTGGTTTCGATTATCTTTATCCTACATTATGGTTTTTATCACTGATAAGTTTAGTTTTTTTTACTTTAAATTAACAATTATTTATATGTTTCATGTTATATGTTTGTGGTTTCCATTTTCTGTATTCTAGTTTATGGTTTTTAACTTTTTTATCACTAATATGTTTACTTTTACTTCTATCAAACATAAAAAAATTATATTGAAATCAATCATGTGACATCACTGTTTTATTATTTACCTTAAAAAAATAAAAACTTCAAAAAAAAATTTGTAATCTCTTCCGCAACTTTGGTGGTGGCGATTGTGACGATAAACTGACAATGGAATTATTGTTGTCAAGGTCGCGGAATGACAACGAAACTTTTGGAGGGTGAGCCGGTAGTAAGGGGGCAAGAGAGCGAGTCAAGACTTTTACATTTTCTAAATTCGTTTAATTTTCTTTAGTTGTAAATATAAAATTGTATAGTAGAAAGACCAAATACTTTAGGGTTTAAGAAAGACTAAATTGCACTAAATCGTAAGTGTAATACTGTAATGTACTATTTTACTTCATAATTTATAAATTTATTTATTTATTTAGAAAGAACGCCTACCATACAAATTAAGCCCGTTCAAGTATAAATTGCCAAAGTCAAATGTTTTCCACTATTTAAAACTTAGATTATAGATTTGAATATTTATTTAAATCAAACTTCTCGAATTAGTACAAATTCTTTTTACTAAAATATTAACTCCATACACGGTTACGTATGCATTTAAAAACACTAAAATTGAAATAAATCGAAGGATTACGTGTAATTTTGATTCAAATAATATGCAGGTTTGGTAACGGTCAGCTGGCTGCGTCAAATGGAGTAGTTGGCTTATTCACCCTAAAAAATTGGAATGCAAAATTTATAATAAATTCATAAAAATATTATTTACTTTTACTCTTATAGGAAACAAAGTTAAATAACTAGACATGTATTAAATTGACGGAATAAACTGAAATTATGAAAATTATTAGTTTTTCTTTCCTATTAAATAAAAACCATCTATTAGATTAAAAATTTTTTAAGTTTTTATTTGTGGTTAATTATTATTATATAAAAGATAGACAAGAAAATCAAAAGTTGACTTTATCAAAAACAGACACATAGATAAAATTATTCACTTATGATAATAAGAATATAAGATTAAATATGAGTTAATTCAATCAAAGCTCTTTAAGCATTTTTAGTTATGTTTTAAGCATTTGAATCTTGTGTTTTAAATACATCACATAATATGTTATGTAACTTTTTACCACTTACTTTCTAAAATCTTTTGTAATCATATGTTTTTAGCCGGCAAAGATATCATGTAGAAGAGAGAGGGGATGTGAGTAGTAGCAGTGATAAGAAGAGAGACTCCTAGGTCCGTGGCCATGGATTATTCGTGAAGAGAGAATGCTAGTTTTGCGTGTTACTAGAGAGAGAAAGTACAGTCGTCTTTGGAGAAGATGTGTGGTCGGTGGACCAATCGACGCACAGCTCTGATGTGGCCTCGTTTCACGTTGCTAACGCTCTAACTCTCCTTATACTTACAAAACATTCGTAAAATCAAACTAAACATACTTTGCAAACTTAAATTAATCATATGATAAAAATACTCTATCTATACACTAACTATAAAATAAAAATAGTTTCCAAAAAGTCTTGAATTAAAAATAAAAAAAGAAAAAGACTAAAAAACAAACACTTGATCATAAGATATGATATTAAAACACAAGTAATTAAGTATCACTAAATCAACCTTCCTACCTTCTTCCATCTATCCATCCCCCCTACCAATAAAGAACCATTCAACTACATTTCTCCTTTATATAACAAACCTTCCTTCTTCCACTTCTTCAAAACATCCAATCTTCAAACTTTTAATCAAACTCATCATCAAACCTTCAAACTTTTCATCAAATTCATCATCAAACGCTCAAACTTTTCATCAAATCATCATCAAATCTTCAAACTTTTCATCAAATTCATCACCAAACCCTCAAACTTTTCATCAAATCATCATCAAATCTTCAAACTTTTCATCAAATTCATCATCAAACCCTCAAACTTTTGATCAAATCATCATCTCATCATCAAATCTTCAAGCTTTTGATCAAATGGGAAAGCTCTACCACCTTCTTCTCCCAATACTACTCTCAAACCTCATAATATCCTATGCACAAGATTGCAACTCATACACCTTCACAAACAACATAATCTACACCACATGTGTCACTCTCCCAGTGCAAAACTCCCACCTCCACTGGAACTACCACCCCACCAACTCCACCGTCGACATCGCCTTCCGCCACACCGGAGTCCCGACCTCCGAGTGGGTCGCGTGGGCGCTAAACATCGACGGTGGAGCCATGGTTGGGGCTCAAGCTCTTGTGGCACTGTCAAACTCCAACGGCTCGGTTCAAGCTTACACGTCCTCGGTCACCAGCTACGGGACCACGCTGCAGCCGAGTGCGTTGAGCTTTGGCGTGCCCGCGATCAGGGCCGAGCGGGTTAATGGCGACGTTGTGATCCATGCAACGTTGGAGTTGCCTGGTGGGAGGACGAGTTTTAACCAGGTGTGGCAGAGGGGTCCCGTGGCGGATGGGGCCCCACAGGGCCATCCGTTGGCGTCGGAGAACCGGAACTCTGTCGGGACGGTGGACTTTGCCACCGGTCAGGCCGGTGGTGGTGGTGGTGTTGGTGGGTCGCTGCTTCACCGGAGAAATGTAAGCTATAGTAACTTGATTAATCTTTGCATGTTATGTATAGGGTTTTTATGAATATTATATTCACTCTTTGAACCGTTAGCTATGCATAAGGTACAAGTGTTCTAAGCATGATTGTTTATGCTGATATAAGATTAGTGAAGTCGGATTTAGTCTAAACGTGTTTGGATGAGTTCGGGTATGATTGAAAACGCGCGTTTAGCTAAATGGTTTGTGTCTGGTTAGACCTGACACAGACAGGTCGAAAGTTGACCCTTTTAACCTATATGTTTTCTTGATTTAATTGGAAAAAAATATGTTTTTATGTGAAAACCTAAACAAATTTGCTATTTTATATCAATTTTTCGAAGATAAATATGAGTTGTGATCTTGATTACATAAGGTACAAGTGATTGATGCATGCGAGTTATGATCTTGATTACGATAACACTAATATTTGGTTAATTTGACAGACTCATGGAGTGCTAAACGCGGTGAGTTGGGGCGTATTGATGCCGATGGGAGCCATGATTGCTAGATACTTGAAGGTGTTCAAAGTGGCTCATCCTGCATGGTTTTACATCCATGTTGCGTGCCAAGTCACCGCGTATGGTATTGGTGTTGCAGGATGGGCCACCGGACTTAAGCTCGGGAGTGACTCCGTTGGCATCAAATATACTACTCACCGCAACATTGGAATCACCCTTTTCGCCCTCGGAACCCTACAGGTACAACACAATCACTACTTAATCGCGTAATTTAGGAGTTAACAAGTTATTATTTAAAAATAAATTCGTAATTATACTATTAACGCTAGTGATTTTAATATAAAAAAATAGTTTTGTGACTTGTTCGTGTCCCGGTGACCCGGTGTGCTTTAATATAATTAAGCCAACTTAAAAGTATATTGGTTTTAGTTGTATCAACCCTTTCGTTTATTTTAACCTTTATAAAATAAAAAAAACGTATAAATTATAACTATAAAAGGAATATAAAATGGTAAAAAATTAAAAGTTTGATTGACAACATTTTTAGAGGTTGTGTGTTTTATAAATTAATTAGATATATACTGAACGATTTTTTTATTGTGATTGTGATCAGCTATTCGCTTTGCTTTTGAGGCCGAAGCCTGATCACAAATACAGGATCTATTGGAACATTTACCACATGAGTGTAGGGTACACTGTGATCTCGCTTAGCATCACCAATGTGTTCAAAGGACTCGATATCTTGGACCCCGAGAAGAAATGGAAGAATGCATACATTGGCGTGATTATATCTTTAGGCGTCATCGCAGCCATCTTGGAAGCTTTTACATGGTTAATTGTTTTGAAGAGAAAGGAGGTAAAGAAAGAACAAGAACCTGTAGGAAACGGAGCTTATGGAGCCAACGGTTATGACCACCACCAGAATGGTCACCACCAGGTGGCATAGAGAAGAACCTATAGAGGTTGCTTCCAGTTTTGAGGTTTTCTAATCTGATATTTTATAGTTTATGTTTATATATTATGTTCTTATTGAGGTTGATTATTGTTAGGAGTTATATTCTTTGTTATCATTTGTATTTGGACATGGGGTTGTCATTAGTTTTGCTTTATATACATATATTTATACGTATACATATGTATGCATATGCTTATATAATTACATTACATACATAACATACCTACATGTTGTCATTTACCATAACTAAAAGCAAAATCATAATCTTGATGGGTTAAAAAACTGATTCAATTGTAAAATCAAAAAGGAAAATGGCATCCACTTTGTTTATGTCACCAAAAACAAAAGAGATAAATAGGAACATGTCTTCAACCTTTTTGATGAAACAATAACGCTAATGTGAGAAAAAAACGCGATAGTTGATGTGGTCAATGACTAGGGCCTCGCGTGTATTTGGGACCCAAATACTTTCTCTAAACTTGATTCTTTCTCGGACAATAGATTCATATTGATCTAGGTATCATCAAAAGAGAAAGAATCTCGAGAGGTCATTGAGTTAAGTGACTCTATTGAAACTTTAACTCCGTAACAGAATATAGACCACTGTCGGATCAAGAGAAAAAAAAGTTAGACTATACAATTTTCATCGTTTAAATAAAATCGATCATTTGAATTGCCTTTGTTTGAAACATAAATCCAGAACTAAATGGGCTTTTGACGGGGAAGAAAACTCTAAATTATTTAATAGTTTAATGAGGTACAATGCTACAAACAAGAGAATTAATTGCCTATTTATTGATGGTATTTGGTGTTCGGATGTAACTTCTATAAAGGATGAACCCTTTAGAATTAATTGGTATGGTAGATGATTTTAAGGAATAATAGACTTCTTTCATACCTTGGGATTATCAAGGTGTCAAATCCTTCACTCTCGTTCCAAAGGTGAATGACCCTTTTATCTCTCAAAGACTATCGATCGAGTTTTTCTAATTACATCTTACTTTAATTTCTAGTTACAACGTAATCTTACTCTTATGTATTATTTAGATTTGATTATAATATAACCTATTAGAGTTTAGTACCACAAATACTAGATTCACATGCACATATATAAAGAATGGAATTAAAATAGATATAATCATCTTAAATGCACAACTTTACATCCCCAACAACTTCAATTCATACTCACTTCTTGGTATCTAATCTATTTAACAATGATAAAAATTTATAATAAGAAAATTTGAATTTTAATAATCAAAAGTATTAAGTATTGACCAATATTAATCATAACTAACAATATAACTAATATTATTTCAATTTTTGATTTTATTAATAATAACAGTTTCAATCTAACTATTTGTTAACCACGTTAGTTTTGACATATCACGTGGCGTGACTCGTGACGTGACATTTAACATAGTTATAACTAGAAATATAAATATATTACTCAATTTTTTTTTATAAAATATAATTTTTTGAAGTTATTCAACGTAACACTTTTGTCGTTGGTTGAGTAGCTTAGAAACAAATATAGATAAAAATTGAGTGATATATTTATATTTTAATTATGTAATACGTCATTGCACATGCCACGTCACGAGCAAAGTCATGTGCCATGTTATCAAAAACTAATGGAGTTAACAAATAGTTAGCATGAGACTATTATAAGTAATAATATCAAAAGTTGGGATTATATCCAAATTATTTGTTGCGATTAATATTAGTCAATAATCAACATTATTAAAAATTCAATTTTTCTTTAGATTATGAAAAAATTACTTAAAATAAAACAATACAACATAACAAAAAAAATAAAAATATAAAATTATAAACGTAGTATCTTTTAAATTGGTATTTTTTATATCATTGTTTTCCTTTTCAAAAAGCCTAATGTTTTGGTTTCGATTTTAATCAAAAATAAAAAAATAAAAAACTTTATGCTTTAAAAGATAGTTATTAAAAGAAAAGTTTTATATTGTTTTTTAAGTATTTGTCTGAATTATCTAACCTTTTTAACTAATTAATTTTAATACATTTCGTATCAGATAATATTTTCATAAAACATTTTTTCGAAATATGTTTTACAAAACGTTTTTACTTAAAGCATGTATTATTTTAGTTTTTAGTCAAAGTTATACGTTTAAAAAATGTGAAAACTTTCAAATAAAAATTCGTTTAAGCCTAAAAAGTATAAGAAGTAATTTTAACTATTAATTTTTTAATCAATGGTTTAGATCAAATTATTAAAAAAAAGTTTGTTAGAGATTTATTTTTAAAATAGCCACTTTTGTTGGATTTTTATAAGTTCCCTCTATTTTTTAAATGTTTATAACTTTTATTTACGATATTATTTTTTATAAAAATTATACCATAAAAACATGCGTTTTTTTATCTTGTTAACGAGTATAGTATTGTTATATAAAAAGATAATAAAACTTTACGTTTTTAAGATTATATCTCGTCATTGGGTATTTAGTGCAGTTTATTGTGCTATTTTGTTATTAATTATGTTTTCCTAGAAACAGTTGTGTTTTTCTAAAATATTAAATTTAAAAAAATAATGGTGGAATAAGTGTATCTCTAATATGTTAAATACAATAATAAATTAACAACTAATTAATCTAATACATTAAAAACAATAACAAAATAACACAATGTCTCATTACTTCTTTTGATCGTCATTGTGTTATTTTGAACACTATAAGTTTTGAAAAATATATTGGTGAAACAACATCATTGTGTACTTTTAATTTTAAAATACAATAATAGATAATAACAAGTTTTATAAACTATAAAAAACGATGACAAAAATAAAACAGTGTGTTATCTTCAACATCATAAGTTTTGAAAAATACATTGGTAAAAGTATAGCATTATGTATTTTTAATTTTAAAACACACCGATAGATAACAAGTTTATATAATCTATAAATACAATAACAAAAATAATACAAAATGATCTAAAACATAAAATACAATAATGAATAATGATGTAAAATATATGACACAATCAACGTATAAACACAATGAGCTAACGTATTTGAACCAATGACCAAAATGCCCTTCTCTATAAAATAATATAAGCACATGTGCCAAAACCACATTCTTTCTTAAAAATTTTAAATTAATTAATCTTTTTACTATAACCACAGCTTAAAAAATGTATGGTATCATAACTCCTTGTATAAATAAAACTAATTTTTTCAATAATACTTTCTAAAAGTTTTACACTAAGTCTTTATACTTAAACCAGAGACCACGCCCGTGAAGTAAATCATCACACCTACTAGGGCGGCTCATTTCTCTTTAATCAATTAGGGGTTGGTAGGTGCCTACAAAGAGGATCACTTCTATCACAAGTCCATAAGACTTAATCAAGATAGGCCAATGGCGCGTTAAAATAGTCGGTAGGTACTTAGTCTCATTCAAGAAACAATTCATTTTATAAATATCCTCAAAATATTTAAGAATACATTGTAAATAAGTTATGGTTTTAAATGTTATTATAAAATTTATATTAGAAAGTGAATGCATTTAAAGAGAATGTAATAAATAAAGTATTAGGGTTAGAGAGTTGATAGTAGCGTGCAAAGAGCGACACCCTTATCATATGCCTGATTGGTTGATTGAATCTATAAAGTTATTGTAAAAATCTTGGCTCACCGCCTTAAGGCTATCATCGGGTCTATAATTTGATAAATCCCAAATGTCCTTCTTCAAGGTAGGTCATCCTTGATGGTCTATTAATAATCAATGAGATTTTTATATTGGTTGAAGCTATTTACATCTGAAGCATCCTTCTTTATAGCCAATTTTCAAAAAGTATTTGACCCGTTAATTCGGACTTCTTAGATGATATTATGGGCAAATCAACTTCCCATTGACTTGGAAAAAATGGATTTCAAGTTGTCTCTCCTCTCCTCGGCTAGACACTCCATCCTCATCAATGGTTCGCCCACTCGGGAATTCTATGTCACTTACGATCTTCGACAAGGTGATCCCTTATCACCATTAATGTTTAATATAGTGATGGAGGCTTTAAATGTCGCTTTGATTTCGGCCAAACATCTAGGAATCTTTCAAAGCATTCAACTCCCAAATAATGGCCCATGTGTCTCGCATTTTTTCTATGTTGATAACGCTCTCTTCTTAAGGGCATTCTTCAAAATTAATATTGTTAATCTCAACATAATTCTAAGGTGCTTTAATTTAAAAATAAATGTCAAAAAAAAAAAAAAAAAAAACCGTCACTAGTATATGAGTTGAGTAGAATTCGATCTCTTACTTTGCCCGCCTCCTTCATTGTTAAGAAGGAGAACCGTCTTTCCCTACCTTGGTTTCCCCGTGGTCTCGTCTATAAACTATTCTAAAAACTAGAACATGGTGGTTGAAAAAATTAAAAAAAAATTCCCTAATTAAATTTGTGCTCGTAGTCTCTCCTTATATATATATTTTTAATCATTTGTTCGTGCCCTTAAACTCATTTGAACGGATAAGAGGGATTTTATGTTGGAGAATAAAAGGTTTGTTGGGTTGCTTAATGGTTTATTTAGTTAAAATGACACATAGGCAAATATGAATTTATTAAAATCATTTTAAATCAAGTGTAGTGATTTAAAGCTATTTTTAGTTAAAAGTGAGAGAAATGAATTCACTAATATATTTTAACGCTCGTTAAGGTTTTGGCAAAAATTAAGTTTGGAACCCCCTTTAAATAGGACGTAGTGGTTTTAACACTCCAATTGTATCCACATCAGCAACTTTGAAGCCCTTTAAGGGCACCACTACGTCTAGACTTAGGATAATATGATGGCTTCAAATAAAAAGGGAGGCGCCCGGATTTGTTCCATAAGAGCTGCAAATAAAACGTTACTTTGTTTAAATAGTTACGACAGTTCAATAACAAAAAGAACAATGAGGGTGAGATGTATAAATTCTATACATGCCATTAAAAATAGAACCAAATATTTCTAGTAAAGAAATCTTGTAGTGGGCATAACATCATATAAAAAACAAAAATGATCATGAAAATTGAAGACATGCGTATGGCTATTGGCAATTGGGTGGATAATCCTAATTATTTTGACCCTAATGAGATTGAAGACAATATTTTACCCTTTAGGAGTCGTACTTTTCAGAGTTCTAAATTGGGTCCCTCACAAGTGAATGCTTCTTAAGTTTTTGTTCGTAGAGCCTTAGAGTACTCTCAGTAAATTCTTTAAAAATATGTGAGTGTGTTTCTTATATTATAAGAAATGGTTTTAAGCTATTGTGAGTGGAGTATAAAGAAAATGTTACTGTTAATTAGTATATTTGGGGAAACACTGTTCAATCCGTATAAATATTTTAACATTTTGTTTTAAAGTGGTTAATATTGTAAGAGAGAGAAAAAACTAATGACAAAAGCAAAAAAAATATTATTTAATTGAAAATAAAAAAAAATAATGTTTTTTAATGTAATTATATGAATATAAGTAAATAATCCAATGTGAGTTATCTTAGTTGATTAGATCCCTTTAAAATTTGCATTATTGAAATGTGAATCTTAAATGATGCTTCTTGTTTGGTTGGTAGCATTTATGAGGAGAGCTCATCCCATACACTTGTTAATTGTGAGTTGTTTCTAAAGTTTGAAATGACATATTTCTGGGTGTAACCTTCCAAATGCCACTTTGTCAGGCATTGAAGACTTCTTGAATCTGCCTAACTCATGGCCTCGTTCGACGGGTAAAAAGCTTGTTTCATGCCATCTTTTTAACATACATTTGATGTATATGGAAAGCCCGAAAATAAAGAATCTTCCACAACATATTTAAATGCGTGTCGGAGATCTTGGGGAACATCAAATCTCTATCATATCTTTGGAAAGAAACGATAGAAAAATAGGGAATTTAGATTGGAAATCTTCGTGTAGATTCATGTTTTAGTCTTTTTTTTTACCTTGTAACTCTTGCTTTCGGGTAACCCCTATACCTTTTATTGAATTTTGGTCGTTCAAATAAAACGTAAGACAATGCTCAAAATGGAGTTGGTCTAAAGGGTCACATAATGAATAACTTAATATCGATCGATGAACACATTTAAATGAGTTTAAGCGTTACAGTGAGGCATAATTTGACGTTTATATCCCCCGTAATGATTATTATTATTGTTTAGAATAATAATAATTATGTATTAATAAATTAAACAATTAAATAACATATATTGAGAATGGATAATTTATGTTATTTAAATAACTAGGTTTATACTGCACCACGTGTTGCACATCGAGATTCAACTGTCAAACCGAATAAACATCATATTGCTAACTGTCCATCCAAGACAAAACGTGGCTCAGAACCAATGGTCGGTTGCAACTGCAAACCAAAAACGATAGCCAACCCACGACAACCGACAACAGTTTTGGTATATCATTACAACCACGGAACAACCAAAATGATGATCAAATAACCATCTAAAACATGCTCAGTCTCGAATGAGCAAATGGTCATCATCAGACATAACATTCGCCTCAAGAGATGTACATACATCGTAGAGCAGTACACAATGCAAAAAATAGTACATACCTATTATTTCTCTTCACAAACTAACATCTAGGTTAATTAATTTTCCCGTCTCAAATGAGCTAAGGCTCGCCATCATCCACAAAAACATTTTCCCAACAATAGTAGCGAGGCGACATCATGGTCGTGGTAAACATCACCCAACAAAAGAAAAAACCAAAACATATCAGAGTTTAGCTCCGACTTTTAACAAAGTCTCAGATAAAACATGACTCATCATCATGAACACAACAATTTACAACATACACAAACTAAACATCATCATACACAGACTCCGTATCAAATGAGGAAAGTGCCCATCATCATTGACACAATGAATCAAAGCAGAATAAGGGCACATCTAGAAACCCTAGAAGGACATTATAGAGATAAAGAAACGGAGAAGCAATAAGGCGGTCGAACTGCCAATATCACCACCTTGAACAGGTAGGTTGTCGGCCACACCTCAACCAGAAATGAAAGGCAAAACGACAACCATCTCCACCTCCATGGAATAGTTCAATATGCAACTTCATAAATCTAATATCACATTAAAAACACTATTCCTTTTCACTGCAATTACTCAAGATGTGCCGATCTCCCAAATTAATGCAACAATGAAAAAACAGATGGGAAAGACCCTTAAAAGGGAAAAAAAACCTACTTGTACATCACACTTTACAGATTGTACATGCATCGTAGAGGAGTACACAACGCAGAAAGAGTAGTAAATCACACAGTTCATCAGACTTTTTTTTAACAGATAGGTAAATGTTGATTCGTTAGCAAACATCAAAACGGCACCGGAAACGACAATAAAAACAAATATTCGGGTTCAAAAACCCAAGAGTTTCAAGAGAACAAAAAGAGTAATATTGGGGAGAAAGAAAGAATCGCATTGACCACAAATGTGGTAGCACCACCACCGTCGCCACCTTGAATGGCGACCATGGGCAAAACTTAACCAAATAAAAGAGACAAATATGTGTACGACAAGCCGGAGACGACGGCGGCGACACAACAGCTGGCCAAACTGTCGCTCCAACCTTCTCTCTCTCACGTTATCACGTGTTGGGACTATCATCTAAATCACGTTATCACGATGTGTGAATTCTTCACTAGTGTTCTTCAATTCGTTATTAACCTAGGTATGTAATAGAAAACACCCTATGGTTGAGCTTTGTGTGTTCTTATGTTTTGAAATTGGATCATTGGTGGAATCTTGGTAAACCAAGATAATTTTTGCTTTTAAAAACTCTTCAGATGTGCTTTATGAATAAAAACCTTTCAAGAAAACCTAGCAATGGCATTAGAGTCTCTTATTCAAGACTAGGGACCCTGACCTAGTTAAAGTGTTAACCGAATTAAAAATTCTTTTTTTTATATATAAAATTCAAATCTTTGGCATAAAGTTTTAAACTTTAATGAATAATTGCCAACACTTTAAAAGACATGAAAAATGGAAGTTCTACTGGGTGGTGGTGTTTGGCCGTAGATTCTTTAGTAGGAGAGAGTAAGAGTTATGGTTATTTCTTTCAAATGAGAATAAGCTTGAATTTATGGTCAAATTACATACATGTTTGATGGTTAATAACTAGGGGATCAAAGCATCTTCGAGGCCGAAAGGGGATAGCTAGGGGGTATGGCGTGGTGAGGTGGTGATTTATTTTGTGTTGTATGGTTAAGATTATGGTTATGGTTAGATGGGATA
This sequence comes from Flaveria robusta, assembly GCA_025506415.1. Lineage (NCBI taxonomy): Eukaryota > Viridiplantae > Streptophyta > Magnoliopsida > Asterales > Asteraceae > Flaveria > Flaveria robusta. The sequence continues at coordinate 9,581,510 of CM046465.1, forward strand.
ACTAGATGGTGATCTTTTAATTTCAAAGATTTGTTAATTTTTTTAATTCTACACTATAAATATATTACTATTAGATTAGATAAGATGTGCATGCATTCACACAATTGAGTTTTGGATTACCTGATGTATTAAAACGTGGTCATACCAGTAAGACGTGAACATACGTGTTACAAATATCAAACATTTTCAAATACATACTAATATGTATTGTATAATTTTACACATATTATAATACTTCAAAATACTTTTACAAGCACCTTAAATAATTATCACCAACATTCGTGTGTATCGAGTTAACTTGTTGTCGACCCGATAATTTATAATAATTACCAATGCATGACATTTAACGCATGGACTTTGTTATGCATGTGATGTGACGACGTAATTAGCTAATTAATATTAAGTTTAATACATAATTGATTCATGAAAACGTGATTAAAGCACATAAGGATTTTAACATGAATTTGTCAGTTATCACATAGGTAGTTGGTTCGATTTGGTTTTAATTAAATGTTATGTTTTGATTTAATGATTTATAATGATCAACAAATGTAACTAGTTTTGCTCATGATTTAGTCCAAAAACACTTAAAAACCGGACTCAAACACTATGTCACCATTAATTAAACCATTTATGCCGAAGATGGGAAAATTTAGAATTCGTTCAAGAAGAAACCATTACAACATTTTCATGATCTAAAATAATATTTCACAACTATAGAAGATGATTTTGAAAATAAACAATATTTTCCCATGATTCAAACCACAATGGCTAATGATCACATCCTAAAAATCGAAACTAACAATCTCCATAACTCAAAGAGCTATACAATTACGAAAATGGAGACCATTGGGATCTAACTTACAACACATACATATAACCGAATCAAACCCGCGCGCAAGCAGGAGGCACAATTTTTCCGCTGTAAATCGGCCTCACGTTGCAGCATTCTTGATGTGCATGCCCGTGGTGACCTTCGTATCTCAAGTTAATGTTGGAAATCTGCACATTTTCGCAACCATTGTTTGCTTTGCTACACCTAAGCTTCACAACCGCGGGTGTAGTCGCGGTTCCCTTGACGTTCTTGATGAAAACTTTGTGAACCTTAACCAATGATGGTTTCTGTATGGTTTTGATGATATACAAATAGAACTGATTATTAACTCAAACCCGTAAATTTCATGTTACATTTCTATAAAGAGAGATTACATTAATATGCTATACAACAGGGTGTGACAACTGGATTTTTTTTAATTTAACTTTTTTTTTCTCATAATGTTGCAACTGTTTTGCCACCGTAATTTAACTTTTAGTTTTGAATAATTTATATTTCGCAAGTTGTGATCGTTTAACGGGTCACATACAGTTGCTAAATAGTTTAATAATTTAATTTTATTTTTGAATAACTTATATTTCACAAAGCTGTTTTGCCGATGATGGTCGCAACATGACCTGAAAATTTGTCGCTAAATTTAAGAGCGTAAAACGGTTGCAAAAGTTTAGACATAAATATTGATTGCTAAAAACATATGTTAATGTTCAACTAGTGACAAACTAGCATATCAGTCGCAATTTTATTACGACTAGGGTTTGCAGCTATCATGTCAGTCGTAAATAAGTCACAAATCCTTTTTGCGACTGAAATGACAGTTGCATATTACATGTTTTTCTACAGTACATGACAAGAAATTACGTACTTGTTTAGAGCATGCACCATGGGGGCAATAATCTTGCTCAATAATAATAGGGTTTTCAACTTTTTCCATAGTTAGATCTTCAAAATGCATATCCGCAACCTCTCCTGGAAGGGAATCAGGCCATGTTTTGATCCGAACCCCATTCTGCGTGCACGAGAACACGCAGTTTCTCACGAAAACCCCCCTCACGGGTTTCTCTCCAGGGTTCCTACCCAAACTTCCAACACTAATACCATGGCCCGGGCCGCATTTCACACCCTCAATGCGCAAGTTTTCACATCCATCACCGATTGAGATACAATCGTCACCCGTTTTAATCACTGAGTTCTTGATTGTGATGTGTTTTGACCACCCGAGGTGAATTCCATCCGTGTTTGGGCTCTCAGCAGGCGCGAGAATCTTGAAGTTATCGAATGTTACATTCGTACATGACATCACGTTCGCGTGGAAATTCTTGCTGTCTTTTGATGTTATTCCCGTGATCAAAGAATTTTGGATGAAGTTAAAGCTAAGATTCTGTAACATTACAACACAATATTACATCATGAATCCATTTGATGTTAAAGTTCATGAAGTCTTATATATGAATGTAGAATTGAATCAAGATCATGTAAAAACCTTGATTTAGTAAGAACGTGTTAACCTGTAATAAGTAATGCACGATAAAAACTCATGAAATGCATGTGTAACAAACTGTATTTCATGTGTTTTATCATGCATTTCTTACTGTTGTCACGTTCTTGTTAGTCAGGGTTTTAAATGATGGATGTTTACAATATACACATACATACTGAAGCCCACACGGTTTCTTGCTATGAGCATTTTTCTTCGGGTTGTTCGATGGCCATGCCATGGCGCCCCCAAGACCATCTAACGTACCGCAACCTAAAACAACATGATAAATGATCATGATCATGCTAAAACCAAATCGAGTCAAATAGCTAAAATCTATTAGAGGTCAATGATATTATACCCGACAACGTCAAGCCATTCACATAACTGAATGTAATCCATTGCTTTCCTTTAGGAATGACCGCGGGATCCTTAGGACCGATCAATAATGCATCGATTCTAACCTCAATCGAACCTTTGCAAGGTCCCCTAAACTCGAACATGTTCAAGCAAAATTGGCCCTTTGGAATGATCACTTTGCTATGTTTAGGGGTGCAACACGCGGCCTTCCACGCAGCTTCAAGAGCCTATAAATACATCATAAATGTTAGCATTTTAGCATGAATTCATGATGTTCTTAAGGTTTTACCTTACTAATATCGGCACCAGGCCTCGCGCCAAACTTTGTGATGTCGAAAACATGAGCCTCCGATACCAAGATGAATAAGAAAACCGCGAAAACTAACGTTGATTTGGAGGCATTCATGACTAAATTGGGGTTTGAATTCAATGATTAAATATTTGAAACATGTTTTGGTGCAATTTATGATATTTGTGAAATACATTTATCTCAAATGATATCTTATTTGGGAATTCAATGGCAGGAATAGATTGAAGTTTTTGGACCAGAAAGAGACTAACACTAGCCTTTCTTATTTTAGAAATTACTCTTGCAAACTGTCTGATATATCTTTTCCAATAGTTTTTTTTTTCTAATAGTTTACTTTATTTTCTACTAGTTTATTTTATTTTCCAATGGATTTCTTTATTTTCTAATAAATTTCTTTACTTTTTCCTTATTAGTAAAGTAGTGCCTTTGATGTACATCGGTGATCAAACAAATTATATTCATAAACAGAAACTCTATATTCATCTGTTTACCATCATTTTTAGCAAGGATATAAACTAGTAATTTCTCCTCGTGTGATATTAGAAGTTAACAACGATAAATTTACTTTTGGTTGGTTTTTACGAGTTAGTGATAGTAGTCATACGTGAGGAAAGTAATTAGAAAAGAAAGAAGATGATCGTAGACCACATGAGTTTAGAGTGTTTTTTTTTTTTTTTTTTTTTTTTTTTTTTTAACTTTTTACATAATAACCTGTTATTTTCTCTTTTGAATTTAAATTAAAATTCTTTCGTCTTTAACACATATTCTCATCTTCTCGTCTCACGATGGCCACTACCGATCAGAAGAAGGAATCATCATACATTGTGAGGGTTTAAGACCCTGCCTCGTCTTTTTTTTTTATCATTTTTTCCTGTGTTCCAAAAACTTTTTAATTAATTTTCTTTTGAGTTTAGATAGAAAAGGACAAATAGAAATATGTGAAGACTTGTTAGATTAAAAGAAAACAACTCTTAGACATACGAAAAAAATTGGACTTCGTTGTCAACCTTCTCCTCGTAATACCACTGTTATTCATGTTGAAGTATATACATCACTACTAGTGGATGTAACCCGCGTTATGCAGCGAGGTTATTAAAAATTGAAAGATTTAATTTTAATTATTTATATGCTAGTACTAACCACTCGAAAAAGATTACGCTCGATACGCTGATATAAAAGTGTAATAGAAAAAATACTATAACAAAATAAATACCTCAAAACATAGAAGAAAAATAACGAATGCGTAATTAATGACTTTCCAATAATTAACGAGGTTTACTATAAATTGATCAAAAAAAATTTGACATAACTCGAATGCTTAAGTATAAAATTAAAATAAGTTCAGTTGATTAAATGTAAATTTGATATAACTTGAATGTTTGAATATAAATTTTAAAAAAAGACAAAATGAGTATGTATCAATTTGAAAAAACAAAAAAAATAAAATACAATGAGAGAATGTGTTGTAGTTAGTTTCAAAAAATCTTTAGAGATTTAAATGTAAAATTATAAAAAAATAAAGTAGCTTTTATATTAGTTTGAAAAAAAAATTATTTATTCTGGTAACATTAAGAAAAAACTACACCTTGAGTACATATAATTTTTTCTATTTGTTATATATAGTGACACGACATTTTTCGAACTGTGCTAAACGTTGATATATCTGGGTATTATTAATATAAATATTTATATATTTAGTCTTATATATGTAAGTGTTTAAATACAATAATATACTTCAATCAAATAATATGAAGTTATAAAAATATAAATAATAAATGCATATATTTTAATATTAATTTAAAATATTATAAATAAGATAATACTTAAAATAAATGTATATTAAATTATATATTAATTGGAAGAAATTTATTAAATATGAGCAAATTGGAAATTATTGTATATAACACTTGTATCTTATGTTTAAAAAGTTATATTAAATGTGTTAAATTTTAAATAAAATTATAAGAGTGTGCTCATCAAATGCTTTATATAATAGTATAGATAATACAGATATATATTATTATTACCATCATTAATATAAAAGTATTTAGTAATTATATAGTTAAGTATTCAAATAATATAATAATTATTTATAAATTTAATAATAATAATAATAATAATAATAATAATAATAATAATAATAATAATAATAATAATAATAATAATAATTATTATTATTATTATTATTATTATTATTATTATTATTATTATAAAAGTTTTTAGTAATTCTATAGTTAAAATTTCAAATTATTAATAAATTTAATTGTTAATTTAAAGTATCATTAATAATATAATATATAATATAGTGAAGAAAATAATCTCATAGTATTAAATAATGTATTAATAATATGATATAATTAATGTATTAATTAGAAGAATTTTATTAAATGAGGGGTAAAATAGGAATGATTGCATAAAATACTTGTCCTTTAACTTTATAAATTACTACAGTCATACTTTATTTCAAAACTTGTTTCAAGTTGTGTCTTTTATCCTAACGGGCATTAAAAAGTCCCGTTAGTTTTGATCATGTCCCATCCACGTGAGGGCAGAATTGTTTTTTTAGATCTGCAAGAAATTGATTTTTTTTAAAACCATGTGATCTTTAACTATATCAGTCAAAATTACCCCTTTTGGTCAAAATACCCCATTTTCTCTCATCTCTTCTCTTGAACAAAAGCTTCCAATCTTGAGAACCTTCCCTCTAATCATTCGAACATCATGGTGTTCTGTTCATGTGGTGAGGCTGCTATTCTTCGAACATCATGGACCGAGAAGAACCCTGGTCGAAGATTTTATTCCTGCCCGCTAAAGGTAAGATTATGGGGTTTTGAATCTTGCGTTTTACAAAAATTACATTTTTGACCAAAATTTTTGATTTGTTTTTAAAGGATCAAAATGTCCATTTATTCGTTGGTATGATCTAGAAATGTGCCAAAGATCAGTGGATATCATACCAGGCTTGTTAAAGTCAAAGTGCAAACTTGAAGAGAAAGTCAAAGCTTGTGAACATGAACTCAAAGAAACTCAAGACGAAGTGAAAGCAATTGAACATGAGCTAAGATGTAGTGAACAGGAACTCAAGACAACCCAAGATCAAGCCAAAAGATTGAAACTGTGGTTGATTGCTAGTTGGATTGGCTTCTTTCTTTTCGTAATTGCACTTAAGATTAATTGAGTGATGAATAATTGTAATGGCACTCAAGATGTTGTTGGCATGTATTTGTTATTTTTGAATGGTTGTATGGAATGTATGTGTATTTGTTGTTTTTGGATGGTTATATGGAATGTATGGCATGCAGTGGTAGGTTTTGAAATTTGTTTTTCAATGGTTATTTAATTTCTCTATTTTTTTCATATTGTATGATCTTATATTTAATTATTGCAATTGCATTAAAATATATTTATATATGAATATGCAAAGATATGAAAAGGGCCTTGAAAGTTTAGATAAATATAATATCCATTAACTCCATCATAACACTGTTTCAAAACATGTCAATACAACCAATGTTCCAAAACATAAACAACCATTACAACTACCTTACATAATAACAACACACCATCAACTTAAAACACTAAGAGTAGCCCTACAGTCTTTGCTCCTCCTGTTCCTATCCATGCTGTCCTTGACCGATGCAAGTTCTCATGTTATGCCCTTTTTTCTTACATTTCCCACAAGTAACAATTGTATCTTTCTTAGATAGTCTCCCTCTCTTTGTAACACCTTCCATTTCAGTTGCTGATTTTTTCCTTACCTTTTTAGGCCTCCCAATTGGTTTATGATGTTTAGGTGTTGTGATTGTGATAGGAACTATTGACTTTGGCCAAAGTGACCTACCATTTATGGGAAATAGCTTGAAACTATAAACATTTTTCCAAGTGGCCAAATAATAAACTTTATCCACCCAACTTTCTGGTACCCCAACCTTTTGTCCATTAGCTGCCATGTTCCATATTGATGCCACTGCATGCTTGCAAGGCATACCAGTTATCTCCCATCTCCTACAAGCACAAACTTTAAGCCTCATGTCCACCACACATTGATCCCCCCATGTACCACTGACTTGATACTGATCCCCTCCATTCCATATGACTGTGTACCTTGTAGCTTCTTTTTTAATTGATTCAAACAACTAGGTTGCAGTAGGTGTTAGAGGTCCCTCACTTTTTTCAATCACCTTCAAAACGGACACAATCCTCCTCATCAAATATTCCCTGATGTACTCTAGAACAGTTATTATAGGCTTGTCTCTTGCATCAACTATCTTGCCATTGAACACCTCACACATGTTGTTTAGCAGAACATCTGAATGTGCCCTACCTGTAAATACAACAATTAAAAGTATGGCATAGACCAGAATATATACAAAAAGTGTTTGTTGATACAAATAAATCTTACCAGAAAAATGTGACCTACTCCAATGTTCAGCTGGGATTTTTGACAACCACAAATGTGCATTAATGTTAAGCTTTTTCAATCCATCCATACTCTTTTGAAATTGAATTTCAGTTGTGCTTGTAGCCGATTTTCATAAAATATCCTTGTAAGCTTTGCCCTTGAAAGTTTGTTTCATATTTTCATTTATGTGCCTTAAACAATATCTATGCTCTGCACAGGGGAAAAGATTTGCAATTGTAGGTACAATTCCCTGTTTAATATAACCAAAAGAAGAGTAAGTTAAATAATTATATTAACTACAAAGTTGAGTAAAACATAAGTTACCTTTTGCCTATCACTCATGAATGTGAAATTAGACCTACTACCCAAGTCCAAATCATCACCAACACACTCTAGAAACCAAGTCCAACTGTTGGTTGTTTCTGCTTCTAGAATAGCATAGGCAAGTGGGTATATACCATTATTTGGATCAATACCCACTGCACTCAAAATCTGACCTGGGTAGGGACCTTTCATGAAAACACCATCTAATCCCAAAAGGTCTCTCCCAATTGCCTTGAAACCCTCCTTTAATGACCCGAAGCATACATATATCCTTTGAAATCTTCTAGAATCTGATGTTAGATCTGTTGCGGGTTGCACCTCAATCTTCACTGTGGACGCGGGGTTAGCTTTCAATAATTCAGAAGCATAATCTCTAAGCAACCCATACTGTGACTCATAGTCTCCATAGATCTGCAACATAGCTTTAGTTTTAGCTCTGAAAGCTTTTTAGAAACCTCAAGTTCAAACTTTCTTTGTAATTGCTCCTGCACAGCCACAACTAGGATTTTAGGGTTGTCTTCAAATTGATCCACAAGTTGTTGAGCTAAGAAAGAAGCTGTACAAGCTGAGACAGATCTTGTTTGAAGGCATGTGTGGTTTTCAACTAAAGTTTTTATCATCCAAGACTCGGTGTCTTTAACTTTAGATGCCAAAAGTACCCATGGGCATAAATGCAAATTCGGATTTTTCTTTTTGCCCCTACCACCCACATGTTTGCTTTTTGGTCCCTCACTCTTATTACCAATAGTAGAAGTATCTTTGACTTGGTTGTGAATGTGGACCCCATCTTCATTAACTTCAAAGCTTGGTAATTCCCCATGACACACAACCCTTACTCTAAATTGATCATCCTTAACAATTTTCAGTTGTCTTCTACTTTCAACAGCATGGTGTTTTATCAGCTTTTTAATTTCATCTTTCTTTCCAAATACTTGACCCACATATAATGTGCTGTTTTTTTTATTTGCTTTTCTTTGTTGCCTTAGCCTTCTTTTCCTTCGGTTAGTAGAATTATCATCTGACTCAGTTCCACTCTCAAAGTTCTCATTATCAAGCACCTCATTTTCAAGCAACTCATCATCTCCTACTTCATTATCAAGCACCTCATCTTTGATCTCCTCATCAACATTCAAGTGATAATCCCTCATATCTACATCCACATCCTCTATACAATTTTCATCATCCACATTAAAGTCATTGTCATCACTTTCATCATCCTCGATGCTTCCATGACTGTCATCACTTTCATCATCCTCAATATTGCCATTTAAACCATCACTATTGCTTATATCCTTAACTTTGACTGCATGCTGTTGTGATACACCTAGATCAAATATATCAAAGTCACCATAGTCTAATAATGTGCATTCTTCTTGCCTGATGGAGCTTGGTTCTCCAACTTCATTACCTCTTTCATTCAAGTTCAATATCAGACAATGAGGTGAGCAAAAATAGTTGTAGACATTTGTAACTCCATGCTCTATGTAAACATTTATGAACTTATGTGTTCTACTATGATGGAGGAAATTCAAAGCTTCATAATTAGTTCCTAATGGCTGAAGTCCTAAATCCAAATCTAAACCCGGTACCAAGTAGTGGTAGGAAACTGTATTCATAACCATTACATTCGTATTCAACACATACCCTAACTTGAAAAGCACAATATCTAGGTCGCCTACAGAGAACTTGTCACAATCAAGCATATCAACAATGTTTTCTTTCCCATCAACATATATACGCCCTGGAATTCCAGTAAACTGACCACCATGATGGATCTTTACAAAAAAAAGGGTTTCATACATACCTGGGATTTTGAAAAAAGAACTGATTTTTAACATATCCTTAAAATAATCGACTGCAATAACAAATGAGATACTAATAACTTACCATATATTTCATCTACATATGTTTGATCACAGCTGCCTAATCTCAAAGTATTCTTCAGCCATTGGTTGCACAACAGGACTAGTGAAGGGTTTTTTTTTGAAGAAGAAGGAGAAGAAAAAAGGTTTTTTATTTAGAAAGAAAACTACCTGAAAGGACAATTCTGCCCTCACGCGGATGGGGCATGATCAAAACTAACGGGACTTTTTAACGCCCGTTAGGATAAAGGACACAACTTGCAACAAGTTTTGAAATAAAGTATGACTGTTGTAATTTATAAAGTTAAAGGACAAAAGGTGAAATTTATAACATACTTAAAGGACGAAATGTGTAATTTACCTAATTTTTTTATAAAATTATAATTGTGTCCTAAAATTTTGCTTTATATAATAGCATAGATAATTTTTTAGCGACATTGTTGATGTAATATAAACACACTCAAACACATGAGATGGATAAAAGAGACTTTAAATATTAAGATAACTTGCGAGAACCAATCAAAATCATTAATCATCTAGTAAAGTGTATAAATGTAAAACATTAAATGGTTTAACTATCTAATTAGTTAATTCATTTTCCTCTCATCTCTCTAAATTAATTACTCTTAACACCTTCGATACGCATTTGTAAATCATAAAAACTTACATATGTGTTAATTTACATATATCAATTCATAGAGTAATATTGTATTTTAATAGTAACGTAGTATTCTAGATAAATATATGAGTTTAGTTGTTTATCGGGAGTTATTGTATAATATTATACATATAATATTTATTTTGAAAATAAAAAAGAATTTGTTTTATAAATAGTTTGAACTAAAAAACATAGAAAAGAGTATAAAGCTAACAAAATAAAACTTTGAAAGCCTAGTTTATGATTTTTCAAATTAGATTAACAAAAACCAATCTTCTAGAAAATTACATAAATGGTCCTTGTGGTTTGATCAGATTGCACATTTGATTCACAGGATCAAAAAATTTCAAATATAGTCTAAAATTTTAGTTCCATGTTGCACAAATGGTCCCTATGTTAAATTTTAGTTAGTTTTAGGGTTAAAGTAAGGGTAATTGTGTAATATAACATTTTCTAACTAGTTTAATTGTTTAAAACACTATTAAATAAATAGGGTTTTAAAACCCAGTTCATGTGATTGGTAAAGGAACAAGATCGAAGCATCAGTAGGACGACATAATCAGAGGATTTCAATCATCACAGGTCTGCGATTTTGATCAATTGATCCGCCATGGTAGTTTGTCATTGTGGTGTGCTGGCTATTGTACGCACCTCATGGACAAATTGTAACCCAAGCCGACAACATTTCTCATGTTCGCAATCGGTAATATGAGCTGATTTTACTCTTGTCATGTTTCTCTTTTGAATTGATTTCATTACACTTGCACCATATCATTTATTTTCAAAAAGGGCCGGCTTAACTTTTGCAATCCCAATCAAGCTAAAAAAAGATATGGCTCTTTTCAAACTATCAATAAATCAAACTATCAAAGATTCAAAGAAGGCTTATCTAAAAGCAATATAGCAATCTATGAATCTAATTAATTGTCAGACCCCAAACGATGACTGAATCATTTGAGCGGACGAATGTATATATATTGTTCATGACACATGTAATTAAATAATTTGAGATAATATTAAATATCATTTTTATTGATAAATACTAGTCAATCATTGTATTGCATTCAAACATGAATAAAATAATCTATAGAAACAATGACAAAAATAACACAAAATAATCTAAAACATAAAACATAATGATTAATACATATAACAAGTGATGTAAAATATATGACACAATAAATTAATATTTGACACAATGAACATATAAGACATAATGAGCGTATAAGACACAATGAACGTATAAGACAAAATGAGCTGACGTATTTGACACAATGATCAAAATGTCATTCTCTTTAAAATAATAGAAAGACACGAGTTGAGCACACAATCCTTCCTAAACTTTTTAGATTAAATCATCTTTTTAGTATAACCCTACTCTTAAAAATAAGGACATAGGGTTTTATACCTTAAATATATTTTATTAATATATATTAAAATTATTTGTTTTAACCCATGTGATACATAGGTAGGATGAATATCAAATGTTAACATTTGTTTATCGTGGTAACTCGTTAACCCAACCAGTGATCCATAGCTGGCCACATCGTCACTGTAAGTTAGCATTACAGTGATATATCTAGTGGTATACAACGAACGGTAAAAAAATAAATAAAAAGAATAGCAAGAATAAACTTGATACAAAGATATTAAAATGGTTATTTAATGGTGTAATTCATATAAAAAATAATATTATACAAAAAAGTTAATAAGATTTAAAAAAAAGGTGAAGTTTTTTTTAAAGAAAGGGAAGTTTTGAAAATATAGAGAAAATCGTTAAATCAATGGTGTAACATAGTGTAAAAGTTTGTTACACCGGTCCTTATAGCACAAGTATGATGTAAGTGTTCATTACATTTGAGTTAACGGGTTGTTGCAATAAACAATGATTAACATAGGAATTTTACCCTATGTGTGTGTGTGTATATATATATATATAAATATAAATTGAGGACTTTGATGATTATTGATTCACCAAAATTGACAACCTTATTTTTTATATTGTTGACTAAATTGGATTTAATAAGTGACATGAAGGAGGTTTGTGAATTAGATTGAAGGTTTACGTCCGAAGAATATGGTGGCATGGAGCGTTTAACATTTAAAATTATCACACATTGCTAAAGTTAAAACATGAGAATGTAACGAGATCGCATATCTTTTAACTCTTTATCATGTATGCCTTTTTACTAATCAATTGTTACTTGAAAATATACTTAAAAAGGTTTGCTATAAAAGCCATCGTGCTCGTAGGTTTAATACTCAATAGTAAGTTTAAGATATAATCATGAAGCATCCCATATTATGTTATGAGAAATGCACAAGAATACACATACCATATACATGAATCCACAAATCAATTAGCTTAATGACCGTACAAGCCCTAGCCATATAATGTCTCATTACTAGATGTACAAATACACACATTACACAAATATACATTCATTTAATAATTTAAATGTTTGTTGGCGCGCCCAACAATGAAAAGAACGGGGTGGTCTCCCCGATAGTACTATAAATATTAATCCGCCTGTCAAACCTATGAGTTAAATGTTTATGAATTCATACAATGGGACTTAAATACATAAATACATGTTTCTATCATATAAACATAGGAAAACAGGTCAAGTTTAACAAGTAATTGAATAATTCAAGTAAGCATATTTTTCTCTCGTAAATAGTTTTGAAAAAAGGTCACAAAAATAACCTGGTTAGTGTTAATAACAGTATTCTTGAAAAGAAATAAGATAGATTTAGTCCTACTTGGGGTCCTATCAAAAATGCAGATGCTAATAAGATTAATGGACTAATCCTAATATGAACGTTGGATGTGGACATCAAGTTAATGACCCCAACAAATACACTTGTGATCATATTAAAATTTTTAGTTGTTGAGACGGTGTTCGGACAATATTTTTATCTAAATATTTTACAAACTTCATTCAAAACAAACTTTTATTAAAATGGTGTAGTTGTAAAAATATTTATCAAAAATAGAGTTTTATTTTTAGTATTTTTCTGTTTCTCATTCCTATACTCATTGAATATATGGTCTACAAAAGATTCTTTTAAATGTTTTTTTAGATCTTTTAAACATGATTTCTATAAAATTTTAGAAAGATTTTTCAAATAGTATTTTTTTTTTTTGAGAAATATTTTTTAATTTCTTTCAAAATATTTATTTTTCTTTAAATTAATTTAAATAAAAATATTCTTCATTTCTTTGACTTATTTAAAAAACGTATTTTAAAATGTTTAATCGAAGTGATATTTATAAAATGTTTTAGAATACATGTTTTAGTAAAGAAGATATAAATTATTTTTTGTAAATAATTTGAATACAAATTTTTTTAAAATGCTCATGAAAAACTAAAAAGAAAATTAATTTAGATAATTTTTGAATGAGTTTTAAAAAAATTAGATAATTTTTTGTAAAGTATCCGATAGGCATAGAAGTGAGGAAAAAAAAAGAAAAGCACATCATATCATATTAGTAAATATTTATAAACTAGAATCAAGCCCTCCGCGTTGCTGCAGGAGGCATAAAACAAAGTCAAATAACACCAATATTACACCACCGCCAACGACCACCAGCACTGAAGTTGCGGTGTGTTAATACCAAGAAATTAGACCAAAACCTAAAATATAGAAAAATATAACTAAATCAATCTAAGACCAGCACGTTACGACAAATCTATCAAAGTGAAAAAATAGACGTAATAACATTAAACGACACACGCACGTTGTGTCATGTTAACTCACAAAATTTAGAATAAAACGTATAAATATTAAACAACACATGCATTTTGAGTCGTGAAACCTTACAAAATTTAGAGCGAAAGATGAAAAATATAAGGAATCAAAGTTAAAATTGTAAAAGTTGAAAGATTAAATCACGAAATATACAGGGTTTTGATTAAAAAGAAAAAAATCAACTTTGGGAGATTACATTTCAAAAAAATAAAAAACTTCAAGTTAAATATGAAAAATCAAAATTCTTTTGAAAAACCCAAGATGCATAAGATAAGATCAAACATCTTTATACATAGAAAAATTAAAAACTAATATAATATAAGTACATTATTTTAATAAATAAAATTTTCAACCAGAATAAAAACTCATAAACTACGTCCAGTCTAATACTAACAATAACAATTAATAAAAAGTTGAAATTGAAAAATAAAAACCACAAAACCCCGCTAGCCATTTACCACGTACCCACGTTCATAGTTCTCCTCCTTCCCACCACCTCCACTTCCGTACCAAAAACCTTCAAACTCACAACCTCCATTTCTAGGGTTTCATCTTTCAACCTTCTTCCAATGGCATCTTCCGACGACGAAGGCGAAATTATCATCAACCACCTCACAAACTACCACTTCCTCAACTCTCACAACGCACCAGTTCCATTCTCAATCCTACCGCTTCACTGGACCGATCACAATCACGTCGTCGGAACCGCCGATTCGCCGGTTGCGTTGCTCGGAATGGCCGACGGAGGCCTCCAATCGGTCTACAAGGAGGTGATCGCGTGGCGGCTGGAGCTATCGTACGCCGTGCCGGAAGTTTACGCGCTTTCCAAGGGGAATGTGTGGATTAAGCTTCAGAAACCGAGGAGAAGTTATGGAGAGGTGGTTAGGAGTGTGATGTTAGTGATTCGGTGTCTGCATTTTGTGAAGAGGAATGTCCATGCAACTGGAGATGAGATTTTGAGTCATTTGATGAAAAGTTTGAGGTGTTTGTGTTTTGTGTTGGAGTGATTGAGTATTTTGATCTGGTTTTTTTGGTTTGTTGTTGTTTGTAGAGTTGTTTACTGTTGTTGATCGTGCAGCTCGTGTGATTTGGGTGAATCTCTTGAGAAGTGTCTCTCTGCTCACTTGCCGTTGGTTCGAAGTGCTGTGGCTTACGATAAGGATTTGGCGAAATCAAAGGTTTGATGACTTTGATCTTCGTTACTTGATATTTGTTATCAAGCGCTATGTGTAACAACTAAAAATGCTGGTCTTTTTTATCCACAGTTAACGATTCATCTTAAATTTGTGTCGTGTTACACTAAAAGAAAATGTCAATTGTTGATTGGAAGGAGGAATTGTATTTACTGCTTACTTTTAGTGTTACTATGCATGTGTTGACACCTGAAATTTTGGCAGTATCTTGAAGCGTTTCTGATGGAGAATGAGAATCCTGGGAGAAAAGAAATTCTTGACGAGGTCAATAGCAATGTCTTATCCACATTTTTCTCATGTTATTGTACCCGGTTCATTTTTGTGCTTTAGAATTTACCTATGTTGAAGGAATTTATCTCTTTCTTTGGCATTGAAGGATAAGCTAACGTCACGCAAGTTCGATTTCATAGCTTCTGGCTTTGATGATGACTTTTATGATGACTTTGATGATGAAGTTGATGATGAACCTGAAGAACTATTTGATTCTGTTTGTGCATTCTGTGACAATGGCGGTGATGTTCTCATGTATGGATTTAATTCCTTTGTAGGGTGACTTAATTGGGACATCAAATAGATTATTTTTATCCATAGTGTTAGGTTTCTTAATGTTTGATGAATTAGTATGTCCATGTATCAGTACCAGGAGTTGTGAATTTTCTTATGCTTTAATATTTGTGAAGTGCCTTTCTTTGCGTAGTCATTAACATTAAAATAGTGCCTGATGTGAATCAGTTCATGTTACTCAATTTATAATTGTGTGTGTGAGTCTCTCTCTCTCTCTCTCTCTCTCTCTATATATATATATATATATATATATATATCTGTGTGTGTGCATTACCTTACACCACTTCTCCACACATGACAGTTGTGAAGGACAATGTATACGATCTTTTCATCCAACTGTACATGCCGGAGTTGACACTTGTTGTGAGTCCCTTGGCTTTGAAAATGCAGCTCAATACGAGGTATGAACCTCTCTGTATCATGTCTATCTTTCCATTCTTATCATGTTCACTTGGCTTGAGCGTAATCATCTTTGAACTCTCTGTGCAGGCAATTGCAACTTTTCTTTGTGATAACTGTAAATATCAGAAACATCAGTGCTTTGTTTGTGGAGATCTAGGCTCCTCTGACAAGTCTTCTGCTGCTGAGGTTCTGCAATTACCAACCCTAAAAACAAATAGAATCTTTTATATATGTTCTTCCGAAACGCAGTTGATTGATTGTTGATGGTATAGATTTCGCAATAGATGTGCCTAGTACTTTTGATATCTGCAGAGTGTATATATTTGTAACTCCTATATGGTGGCATGATGTGAGATAATTTGTAATGAAAGTCCCCACCTGAACAGTTGAACTTAGAGACGGATTCAATAACCTACAGTTTGTTTATGATGCATATTGCAAGATTTCAGCTAAAACCAACAACCCAACTTTTTTGCATATTTGTACATGGAGTCCATGTGGATTTTGGATACATGGTTTATGAGTACGCTGATTTTCATTATAATAATTTTTGTTAAATTCTCTTCTTAGGTCTTCCCTTGTGTTTCTGCAACTTGTGGCCATTTTTATCATCCTAAATGTGTTGCAAAAGCGCTCTATCCATCTGATGAAACCTTGGCAATGCAACTTAAAAGTCAAATAGCTGCAGGAGAATCGTTCACTTGTCCCATGCATAAGTGTCATCGTTGTCAACAAGGAGAAAATAAAGATGAATATGAATTGCAATTTGCAATCTGTAGGCGATGCCCCAAGGCATATCATCGGAAATGCTTGCCTAAGTAATTACAGTTTTGCCCTTGATTTTTATTTCTCCAACAAAGAACCTGGATTAACTAGTTAATAATATTTGTTCAGGAATATTGCTTTCAAAAGTAGTGCTGATGGAACTATCAAGCAAAGAGCATGGGATGATCTCTTGCCTAAGCGCATCTTAATGTATTGCATGTAAGTTCTCTTGCTGCATAATTTAATACACATATGGTATGAGATGCTAATTAATACAGTTTCCAGGAAGCATGATATCATTCCAAGTTTAGAGACACCAAAAAGAAATCATCTTTTATTTCCCTCTATTAAACGAAAAAGGAATCAAGAAGGAAGTATAACAGATATAATGATACAAAGAAGGAGCAATGCTTTTGGAAATCTTAAAAAACTTGAAACTGGAAAATTGCCAAAGGTGACTGAAAGACGGTGCAACAGAGTCGCTTATGGTGCTACTGCACCGGTAAAAGTCAAGTCTTTAACCATTCACAAAGAGACATCTTTCTTTCATGACAACAAATCCATGTCGGGAAATTTGGAGCAACCTTCTAACATTGTTAGAAGCAAGTCACCCCACAAGGATACACAAATAGAACAATGTTTTTCTTCTATGCCAGTGAAGAAGATGGTAGTGAGTGCATCTCCTAAATTAGATGCTGGCATGAAAACAAGGTACTTATGTCTTGATTTTTATGTTGCAAACTTTCTGTTTTTTCATCGTTCAAGTGTCATCATGTATTAGACAATTAGTATTGGCTCATATGAAAGGTCTTATGTTAGACAGTTAATATTAGGTCTTATGTTAGGTTGTATAAAAGGTTCCATGTATTCTATTTATACCCTTTGTAATCACTTTGTAAATCATAATACACAACCCACATCATACTATAATATAATCAACTGATTACCAAGTTTATTTTAATGAGTTTATAGTATAATATTTTGGCGTATAGGATTTTGAAGTTAATGGAAGATTCCACATCTTCATTTGATTTTGAAGAATTCATTAAGGAGAAGAAAAGGAGATGTACTCATGAAATATACACCCCACAATATGGATTGGATAAGACTATAACCATGGGAAAGGTGGAGGCTTCTGTAAAGGTGGTAAACCAACCGGTCTAGATGACAAATTTATCAAGTTAAATAAGTTTAAACTCACAATATGGTTTAATTTGTATTTTTTTTTTTTTACTTTCACAGGCTGTAAAAGCAGCTTTGAATAAATTAGAGAATGGGGGTAGTGTTGAAGATGCAAAAGCTGTTTGTGAACCAAATGTTCTTAATCAGCTCATCATATGGAAGGTATGGTGAAAGATGATATATATGTTAGTTTTTATGTTATTTCATATATGCTTTATTTTCATTTATCTTTTGTTCTATGATGGTATATATTTCCTTCAAATTAAGAGTATTAACGTCACCTAAGTGTATATATTTAGTTAGTGAGAAATATCAAACATGATACTTTTGATTGATTATTCAAGAATATATTGATACATGCATACGATAAAATAGGAAACTAAGCTATAAACATGAGAAAATATCTATACTACACATATAATGATAATCTACATTAATACAATAAATGTGAATAAATATAGGGGTGTGCAAGAAACCGAAATAATCGAACTGTAACCAAAATAACCAGTGCAACTGAACCGAAAAAACCAAGACCAATAAGAAACTGATGGTTTGATGGCTTTTTAAAAATTGCTTTTTTTGGATGGGTTTGGGTTTTGCTTAAAAAAAAAAAAAAACCGAAACAATACAACCAAACTTGTAAATTTAAAGGTGTATTTAACTATTCATACACTTAAAAGTATGACTAGCAGATTAGTTACTTGTTTAACTTATTTTATCCAAAAAAAGATTGGATATTTAGGTTTCCAAAATAATTTTATAAACTATTTCGTTTGAGTCAATAGCTTAAAATGTTTTATTGAATTTTTGTTATTGTATTTTATGGATCACAATTAAATTTAATTTCTAAGTAATTTCTAAGAATAAATAGATCATATTTGAAGATCAATAAATTGATGTAAGCCAAGAGTTTCTAGCTTAAATTCATTACTTTGGACCAATTTTTTCTTTAAAAACTTGAAGTCAAAATAGTAAAACCGAATAAAACCGAAATCGGAACCAAACTACAACCAAATTGAAAATTGAAAACAAGTATTCGAAAAAACGAAACCGAATGGTTTAAAAACTTAGAAACCGAAATATCGGTTTTTGGTTTTGGTTTTATGCTAAAACCGAACCAAATCTACCAATGCACACCCCTAAATAAATATTCGCTAACAGGCCTCCACAGTTTGACCTGTAGCTAGAAGAAGGCACTAACCACGAGGCGTACTTTATATCGTTTCAAGGTGCCATTAAAGTGAAACTTGTGTTTAAACAACCACATACATCGAATTATAGGTGTGTTTGGTGGTCTCGGCACCAAATCCCACGTATTATTATTCAATAGAACTTTGTATTCAATGGTCATTGAGTGATTCCAGTTTAGGTCAAAGGTAGAAATGTGAAACTTAGGGAGAGGTGAGACGGAATAAGAGAAGATTGTGTTGACTGCGTGGTTTGGCGATTCCGGCTAGTGATCGGGTGAGCATAGGATGTAGCGGAGGGGTGGAGTGGGAGGTGGAACTGGTGTAGTTTGGGTAGTAGGAGTAGGATGGGTAGAGGTGGTAGGCTATTGTGTTAGGGGAGCCGTAGAAGGGCCTTGGTTAGGCCTATTTTGTCGCGGCACTAGTATGTGAATTGGTAAGGTTTTGTGGGAAAGGGGGAGGCTGGTGTGGAAAGGTGTTGGAGGAAGATGATGACGGGGAAAAGGATGGCGTTTGTGTGTGAGAGGGTGGTGGCCGAGGTGGGAAATAAGAGGTCAATGTGAAAAGCAGAGGGGTCGAGTCAAGGTAGGAGTGGTCAGGAGGGGGAATAGTGGATGAATGAAAGGGTAAAGTAGACTAGTCAAAGACCACATGATGGGAGAATATTACATTTCATGTGTGGACCTCGAGGCACCTGTAGCCCCTAAAGTAGGTGGGTTAACCATGAAAGACAAAAAGTGTCAATCTAGTGGCAAGTTTATGAGGTTGGGTGGATGTGGTGTAGGGGTACCATGCGCACTCAAAAACACGTAGGTAAGTAAAGGATGGATGTCGACTTTAAAGGACAGTGGTAGGAGTAAGGTTATGAAAAACCTTGGAGGGGAGGATATTGATAATAGCATGCCGTATGAAGTGCTTCCACCTAAAATTTAGAGGGGAGGCTCGGGTAAGTAGGGTGAGCATGATCATGTTAATTTGTTAAATCATACGCTCGGATTTATCATTTTGTTGGGAAGCGTGTGGTACAACAAACAAAATTCCATACTGTTTTGGGAGGCAAAGGATTGAAAATTGTGATTGTTGAATTCACCACCCATGTCACATGCTTGGATGAGAGTCTTGGATTGAGTTTTAACGAAAGCATGAAAAGCGAATATGCATATGTTTCGAATTTGAATTTGAGAGGGTAAACGGTAAACCCATGTGTAATTAGTGAAATCATCGATTAGAATCATGTAATATTTATACGTGACGGTACTAGGTATGTGGTACGACTGAATAATAGCAAAAATCACAAAGTAGTAGTATTTGAATCAACAAATGGTAATGTCATGGTTGTAAAAATTGCTAGGCGCTAGTCGGTCGGTGAGGTACCGACTAGCGATTAATCGGGATTACTAGGGATTAATCGGGATTAATCGGATTGGAACTTTTATAAGTAATTTTCAATTTTATATATATAAACACTCATTTTTATATGGAATTTTTATAAAAATGTTCAAATTTATATATATACAAGCACATTTGACCAAAATTTACACGTATTTGGCCAAAAATTTCAAGGTTTGACCGTAATTTCAAACATTTGGCCGAAATCTGACCAAAATGTGACCGGAATTTGGCCGGAACCTAGCCGCCGATTGGGGCCGATTTGGTCCGACTAGGTTCGATTAGGTCCGATTTTGTCCGATTAGGTCCGATTTTGTCCGACTAGGTCCGATTACCGATTTTATCCACCGATTACATGAAACCGCCAAGGTAACCGACCGACTAGCGATTAGTCACCGACTAATAGGCCGATTTTTACAACACTGGTAAATGTTTATGCTTGGATCATTGACAAGCATTACAAACAAAACTAGAATCTAGTTTATTACAAGCAATAAATTTATTGTAAGATAAAAAATTCATCATGGGGTCAACAAGGTTGACTGAGTCGATATTGCCAAAAGTGAGAAGACAATATAGGTACAAATAGAAGGGGTACTGGGTTGCTGGTATGATGTCCAGGTTGCTGCAGAGTGAGCTGAGAATTTTTCCTACGATTGTCACGAGCAGGGGCCGTGACAAAGTGGAATCATAAACAGGAGACCTTTTCGCCATCTAGGGTCCTAACCTTCTATTGTATATTGGTAATAGAGTAGACTGAATGCAGACATTCGGTAAGGGTTTTGGGTTCCTCCTTGTCGGCCATCGAGATGGGAAGAAAACGAACAAGGGAAGGGTGTCGTTCGGAGCGTGGTGACAGATTGGAAAGCTTGGCGCCAGCTGGAAAGGGTCAGCGACGGCAAAAGGTAAGGTTGATACCATGAAAGATGCCAAAACATGATTCTTCTCATTGATTATCCTAGAATATATAGATACATGCTTATAATAGAATAGGAAACTACTAAGCTGTAAACATGTGAAATTATCTATACAAAACATATAATGATACCTACAATAATACAATATATATTAATAAATATATCGCTAACAGTCAGCCATCCTCAGTCCTCCTAGATTTTATTTAAATTCCCCTCAAATCCCTCAATAATGACTGATAGTATATTTAATATAGTTATCGGTATTTTTAGAGACAATGGGGTAGTTCCGGATTGAAACTTTGGAAAGAGGGAAATGTTTTCACATTTAATTTAAGACGGATGGAGTATTAATATTCTATATCATGATGTATCAGGAGTAAATGAGTAAATGCTGTTTATGACTTGTAATTCCTTGATCTCATTCCTTGCAAACCACTTAAATTTATTTTCCTTTTTGCAAATAATCCTATCAATACCTAGTAGCTATGCTAGTGCAATCAATATATATAAATTATAAAGATCTATTTGCAAGACATCTTGTGACATCCTTATTCGAAAGGTCTATCTCTAAGCTGCAAAATGGTTTAGGTTTAGGTTTAGGTTTAGGTTTCTTGCGCCCTGTCCATTATTGTTTTTAATTGATTTGTAGAGAAGCATTTTTGTGATCTATTTTCTATTAATGTGCAGAAGAAGCTACATGTCTTTCTCGCCCCCTTTCTCCACGGAGCACGTTATACCTCCTATGGACGTCATTTCACAAAGGTAGACAAGCTTAAAGAGGTATGATCTCTGTGCTCCTTGTGTCTTTCTATTGATGATATGTAGACACAAAACAAAATGTAAATTATATCTTTCTACTTAATTCCCAAATATTGATGGAAATTGAATACCTTTAGGTTATGAATTGATCATGATTCCTTAATCAGATGTTTTAATAAATCATTTGTAGAATAAAATGAAACATCTAATTTCATAAACCCTTGTGGAAGAATACACCCAATGCAAAAGCACATAGGTTTTTATTGAATTTACTTTGATAGGATAATCTTCTATGGCTCTGCTTCACTTGCTCCTGTGTGTGAGCAATTTGATTATGACAACTACCAATGTTCTATGGAGATATTCATTTGTATTTCCAAAACCATTTTGTTTGTATTTTATGATTTGCTTTTATTGTGCAGATAGTTGATAGACTACATTGGTATGTGGAAGATGGTGACACGGTAAGAAACTTTCATTGTTTCTTTTTTGCCTGTTCATAAAAGAAAAACATGCACTTTTTTAGGGTAGAATATAATATATAGAATGATTTAAGGAATCTCTATGTAAACTGCTCTAGTCTCTACTTCAGCTGATCAAAAACGACTATTTTCAAACTATTATGCTCAGTTTTGACTTCAACGATTTTGAAAGTTGGTTCCGTGTTTCAGTTTGCATTTTATTGCCGGATGTTGTCATTCTGGTTTCCTCTTGGACAGTTCTTTTCAATCTTTACAATCATTGTTTGCAATTTTCTCTCTTATACACTTATACCTGTGAACTTCCCATCCTCTGTTATTAGATAGTGGACTTTTGCTGTGGGTCAAATGATTTCAGTTGCTTTATGAAAGAAAAGCTTGACACCATGGGAAAGAGGTGCAAATTCAAGAACTATGATCTCATCACCCCAAAGGTAGTGTAACTTCATCTTTAAGCTTTACAAAATCTGTACCAAATTTACACCATAATAAAATATGATTACTGTTTAAGAAAGTGAATATATTTGCTTACACTGCTATCTCAAACTTGTTCACCTTTTCGTTCAGAACTCATTCGAATTTGAAAAGAGAGATTGGTTCAGCGTTCCTGTAGAAGCACTACCTGATGGTTCTCGTCTGGTACTATACTTAAAAACTTGGTTTGCTTGCTTATAGATTTTCTCTTGAAGGATAGTGCTAGAGGTGGTATAAAGAGTGGGTTGGGAGGCGGGACATAACAAATAAATTATTGTAATGTTGCATTTATTCAGGGGTTGCGTCGGATTGACACAGAAACTTTCTTGTCCAAAAAGTTCAGTAATTTAATCAAAAGTTAGTTTGTCAAGTATGATTAAAATACAAGTAAAATAAAATCAATTAGAAGGTTTTACGTGTTAAAAACACACTTTGGGCTACTTTTTACCGTTTGACTATTGTCTTTTTTTATTCGTTAGAGTTAATAACCAAACCCCAGTTAATCTCATTCATAAGTAAACGAGTTGAAATCACCACCTACTCGCGTAGGCTCTAACTAGAGCAGAAATGTCTCTAATAGTTACTTCATTAAAAGGTAATGGGACTAAATCCTCCATTTGGAGTTCAAGCATCTCTAGCAAACAAATTTATCAATCATGCTCTCAAGTTCAAACCAAAGCTCATTATCCTTATTGTTCCACAAGAAACTATAAGGTACAACATTAGTCATTCGCTTACTTGAGATTCTGTTATAAATATCATATATACTGTTTATATCAACTGTTGTGTGTTTCTATACTAGACTCGATTGTAAAAGCCCCCCGTATGATTTAATTTGGGAGGAACGTGGCATGCTCGCTGGCAAGGTCTTATTTACTACTCTAGTTAACATTAATGTCTAAAACATTAACAACTAATTACTTACAGTTTTTTTTACTTCCTCTTGATCTGTCTAGTCGTTTTACCTACCTGGATCAGTGGACATTAGAGACCAGCCATTGGATGATTGGAATGTCAAACCGCCACCACTCTCGCTTTGGAGTCGGCCTGACTGGACCGCCAGGCACATTCAAGTAGCTGAAAAACATAGCCACATACACCAAATACAAAACAAATCTCACCAAGATGCTCGTTTTGACTATTTCTCTGATACTATGACCAATCATCTGGATATCTCCACCATCTTAGACGACGTCCCAGAGGAACCTAATGCTACTCCATTTAACTGTGAAAACACAAATATGACATCATGCACTCTTGATGACGATATGGAGCTGTCAAGTCCAGTAATTCACCCAACTAACCCTCCTTGCGCCCAACCGAGCTATTTGGGACATCCAGGCTTTGGTCCACCACATGATGTATATACAAGTGTTCCATATGGTCCATATGTGGATTACGGGCTAGGTGTTGGGTACACTAAATCGGGTCATTATGCTAACTATGTTTACTTGGGTAGCAGTTTCTACAATGGTCAACCTAACTACGGTTACCCTGCGTATGCACCCAACAGTATAATTAATCCACAGGGTCCAACTCATACTGCCTACGGTCAACCACATTTTACAGGTGACGGTACCATGTATCCCAACCATAGGTATAGTTAAATTTTGTTTTTTTTTTTTTTTTTTTTTTTTTAATCACAAATAGATAGCTGTTGCTGCACCTTGATCTGAAAATGTTAAACATTCATTCTGTACGATTGAAATGATCTATTTTACAACTGATTTGAAGTTTGGAAATTTAGTTGCATTTCTTGCAACTTCTGTAACAACATTTTTTCTACATTGAATCACGTGATTCTCGCTCAGGAACACACAAATAACAACTCATGAGGCCCTGCTAGCCCTCATATGTAAACAATGTTCTCACGTTTAGTAGTTTATATCGCGTTCATCAATTAGCCATGCCTAGTTTACTTGTATTTTGTCGCCTTAATCTCTGATCAAGTTCTGCCATTACTGCGGTTTCTTGCTTTTTTCTTTGCTTTGATAAATTAGTTGTCATAAAGCTGATTTGTTCATAGGCAACCTGCAGGCATAAATGAAGGTTAACAAGAACACAAGAATGTACATTTGTGCGCGCGTGTGACTGTGTGTATGTACAAAAACAGACTTACAGTTAATAAGTCATCAGGATCAAACAAATGATGAGTGGTATTCTGTATTATCTTGATCACATCCCCAAGATGATGCGTCAACAACAACTCTTCTTCCTTCATCTGTAACATTGACATAACCATCTTATACGCTCTGCAACACGAAAAACATCCTTAAACATCAGAGAACATTACCTTGAAAATTGCAAGAGCTACGTTAAACAAGATTTTTGCCCCTTCATAAAATAGAACATCCCACACTCTCATAGTCGTCTGCATAAGTATAAAAGGAATTAAGGATTAACGAAACATGTACAGTTGTGGGTGTGTTGCTAATGTAAATGTCTGAGATTACCTCAGAAGGTAAGCTCTTAGAGAATAGGCAAAGAAACCACTCGGTAGCTACCAGGGAAATATCGAACCCCAAAGCTTCTAAGTGTGCAGATAACCTGCGTTTTTCAAAACTCGAAACTAAGGAATGAATAGATACAAGAGAATAAAAATGATTAGGAGAAGGAAGAAGGAAGAATGAAGAACTACCTCGGGCACTTTTTAGTCATCAAATCTTTAAACACCCTTTGTTCAACATGGCAACCCGATAAATTATGTGTGTAACAATCGTTGACCAATACGTCTTCTAGGAGAACCGCCAACATCCAGAAAGCATCTTCTTCGGTTTTCATCACTAGTAACAACAACGCAGCCACATAATTTAAACCCTGCAATACCAAGCCACCAACACATTCATTATTCCACTTGACGAATGATGAACGATAAATAGACATGGGTCCCACTATTGATATAAGGTTGTGTAAAACGTATGGATAACTGTATGAACAAATGACAGACTGTTAGTGTCATAAGAAACTAACCTGACAATAACCAACATCAGAATCACGAAAAGAGTACCCAACTAGAACACGCCTCACCGCAGCATGCCCCTCTGGTGTGTCCAACCACGGATGACCAGGGAACGTCCGCGGCAGGTCCTGCACCCGTTCACCAAACAACCATTCAACATTAACACATCCATCAAACATCACACAAACACGAATAACAAAAACTCACATGATCAATCTGTTTTGTGGCAGGGGTGACCTTATCTTGAACCGCAACAATAAGATCATTATAATAGCTATCCGGCACCGTAGACTTCTTCTTAGCAGCCCCAGATAAAGAAAACCACACTTTATGCCTTAAAGCTAGAGGGATACCCTTCCTAACCAACTTCTTTAGGGCCATAGCATTCACTAAACCTGAAAACTTAAGGGATGATGTAAAGGCAGTTGAAGTTGCATAAGTGTGTAAATACCAATTTGCCCCTTTGCTAGCTTCCATTGCCCACCAAACCTTACTTTGTTCCCTCATCTTCTCCCTCACATCATTCAATATGTTCACATCATCAACATTACCTTCAACTGTAAACCCATAAAGATCTTGAAACTTTACAATAATATTTGCCCTTCTGGCATGAATACTTGGCCTCAAGATTGGTGTTTCTTGTTGTTTTTGCAAGGGTAAATCTGTCTTTTTTTGTGTTGTATACATCTTTTGGTTGAATTTGAAGGATCAATGAAGGTGGATTGATGGGTGTTGTGTAGAATATTAATCAATCTTGAAAAATCAAGAAACTGGATTTGTGGTGATTGGTGAAAGAAACAAAGAACAAATGGGTTGTTCATGTATAATTCAAAGATAATAATAAACTTAAATGGGTAGATGAATTTTGAAATGTTTTAACGTTTCTCCAAATGGGTGTTTGAGAAAACTTGAATTTGAATCTAAGAAAAGATGACATTGTGTTAGATAGTGGCAAACATAAACAAGAGACAAAAGGGAAAATTTGGATTAAATAATATATAATATATGTATAAACAAAAAAACGCTCCACGAAGTCTCCACTAGCATTTGTTTTTTTATGTGAATAATTAAACTAAAAGCCACAAAGATAATCATTTTCTTGACCGTTTATATGTAGAGTCATGAGGATGAAATACAAAGTCTCTGGCGTATGTAGTAACGGTATTATGAGCTTGTGATCAAAATCATCTAATGGTTAAAATTGATTGGAAAATTATTTTTTAAAATGTTCCTATCATAAAATCAATGATTTTATTTGAATATAATATTTCTATAAATAACATCTCCTTAAAGAGTTGGGGTGTTATAATGAATAACACACAAAACGAAAGCAGAATAATGGAGGAAGATGGTGTGTGAATAATTAGAAATCTCGGGTAGATGTTACATATTTGGGTGCTTATAATTGAAATAGTTTTAAGAAATTTTTACTAATATAATGTAATACTTTTGAGAATTTTAGGTGTCTAATATCACCATGTACATTCTCAAATAAGAAACAAAAAAACTAATTTAGACACAAGATATACACTTGAGAGTAGTGTATGAACCCTTAGGCCATGGATTTCAAGAGAATTAAAATTGAAATTGAAAAGTTTCTTGCATAATAAAATTGGAATTGAATATCATTCCAACGACTGAGAAATCTAATATTCCTTCACCAAATGGATAGAATCTCAATCTCTCTTCAAGAATTTTTTAGAATTACTAATTCACTATTTCTTTTATTCAGTCCCCCTTCACCATGAAGGCAAGCAAAATCAAACATGGATTTTGGAAAGATCATTTTGATTATAAACCAAACAATAGAAAAGTTAAACAAACATTTTGCAAGCAAAAGAAATACACGATATCTAACGATTATATACGCGTAATCATTCAAAACCTATTCAAAACCTAACCATAAAGCAATAAAAACTTAGAAAATGATTACTCTTATGATATTTTTCATAAATAAACCATAAAATATAATGGATAAGGAAATTCATTTGAGGTACAATTATTTGACTATTTTTGAGGAAACAAAATTTTTAAATATTGTATTAGTTATATATTTGTATAAACATAAAGAAATTTAAAGCAAGTTAAAATGGTTGCTTTGGAGTTTGGACTATTGTCAGTCGAAATATTTTAATTAAAAGTTTACATACTTTATCGTGTTTTACATGATAACGGATATAACGATCAACTTATAAAATATAATTATTTTGACCAATCAATGTATGATGTAACTTGACATATAACTGAAAGCCGGAAGAAGTCCGGCCAGGGACTGCTCAATCTCATAAAATATTTTTTAGTATATAGATTACTTCATATATAAAAAAAATAGTGACTCGTATACTATACATATTGAATAACAAATAAAATATTAAATAAAAAATATGTTAATATTATGCACGGATTGAATAAGAGATGAAATATTAAATAAAAAAATGTTGATAATATGATAATATTCACATGTATAATAAAAAAATCTAATGCCAAGGCTAATAGATGTTCATAATATGATATAACTGTATTTAATATTAGTAATATGCAAAAGCAAACATGAAATATATGTCATTAGATATAAAATTGTTATGCATCCGTAAGACAAATGACAATTATTAAGAACAATAAAAAAAGATCACATATTACATTAATTTATAAATACTTGTAATAAATAATTTTATATATGACTTAAAACTCGTCAAATCTATAGATTTTTAATAAAACAAGCTTTCTAAAGCCACATGTCATTCTCTTAGCTTACCTTTTTGTCACTTGTCATTCTTTGAGACCTTATCACCTCATTTTTCCCTCCAAAAGGGTATTAAAGTAATTTAATCATTAAAACTAATTTCTTTCTTTTATTAAAGATCAATTTTATTAATTGCATTATTTCTGTCTCTCATTTAAATTTTTTAAAATCAATGTATCTTTTTAAAATTAGATTCTATTAAGAAAATAAAAAATTACACTTTTTAATTAAATAGAACTAATAATAAAAAAATTTATATAATATAAAATTTTCAAAAACACTAAACCTTTTTGAAACAAAACATTTTAAATCCGGCTTTTTTTAAAAAAAATATAAAAATGTGAAATTTTTTAAAACAATCTTATTAAAACAACTAGAATAATTACAAACCAGAGTTTTAATAACAAGATTTTTATAAAAATGAATTCTCTTATAAAAGAATCTTAATACGAATGTTTAAAAATAAAACTATTTATATAATAGAGTTAAAAAAATAATATAATTGTTTTATTTTCTTGAACTATTACGTATATAAAATTCATATTTTATATTAAAATATCGTACTGTAAATCTTTATATTTATTACTAACTATAATCCGTTTAATAAATGGGTTTCTAGCCTATCTATCTATATATCTATCTGTCTGTTTGTCTATCAATCTATCTATAATAAGAAAAAAATAAGATAATACGTGACGCAATCGTAAGCCTCATCATACTAACTTTCTCATTATTTTCGATTATTAAAAGTAATATTGAATACTAATAATATTACTCATACCATTTTCAAATTTAAAAATGTATAATTTAATAAACAGAAAATCTATTTATTTTAAATTAAAAACACACTTTTTAAAAACAAAAAAGCAATGAACTTTAAAAAAAAATCATTTAACTTAAAACTAAATATTTACAAACCATAAATTTTTTATAAAACAAAAGTTTAAGAAAAATATATTATTGTATATTTACTTAAAGTAGTTATTTATAAGTAATTGTAATCATATCTTATCTTTAAGCATAGTTTTATAATTCATAATTTTTTTTTACTAATTATTTAATAATTTATATATTCAACTCGTATAATACACGGGGTACTAACCTAGTAATATATAAAGAAAGCATAGTTATTAAATTGCTTTACTTTCTGGATTATTTTCTTTAATGTAACCTAACCGTTTATTTTCTTTAAAGAAAGCATATTACATTAATTCATATTTTAATAAAAGAGTAAAATGTCATTTTCGTCCCTGACGTTTTGTTAAATTTGTCATTTCAATCACTGTCGGCCTTCTTATGTCAGGATATGGCTCAAATAATAAATATTCTTTTTTAGGTGCGGCAGGGCTGCGCCTTTTCAATAAATCTCGAGACGGCAGACATCGGCCGATGAGGCTAGTAGGGCCCTAGTCCTGTAACCATTTAGAAGGGGCAAAAACTATTTTTTTACCACTTCAGTCACTGTAGTTTATCAAATGTTGTCATTTTTATCCACTTCACTAACACCGTTCACTTCCTTAAAACTCCGTTTTTTAGTCTTTTTGAACACCCTAATTATCCTATTAAAACAAATTAATCAACTAATATTCAATTAAAATTAAAAAACACATGAAACGACTCGTGAGAACGATCGCTTCAATTAATTCGAACACATGTTGTTCGATTAAGATCTGCTGTGAGATTTAAATCAAAGACCTCAATCAAATAAAGCATGTCAACAACAAAACTCAATCCCACAATAGACCTCAATAAAATAACGGTACACGTTTGAACAAAACGTAAAGATTAATTGAAATCTCACGATAGAACTTAATCGAACAATATGGGTTAGAGTTAATCGAAGCTTTTAAATCGAAGCGTCTGGTCTCATTAATCGTTTCATGTGTTTTTTAGTTTTAATTGAATATTAATTGATTAATTTGTTTTAATAGGATATTTAGGGTGTTCAAAAAGACTAAAATACTCTTATATTTAATGGAGTTTTAACGGTGTTAGTTGAGTGGATGAAAATGGCAACATTTGGTAAACTACAGTGACTGAAATGGCAAAAAAATAGTTTTTGGATTGAAATGGCAAATTCAATAAAAAGTCAGGGACGGAAATAGCATTTTACTCTTAATAAAATTATAACAGTATATATTAAAAATTGATGAGATCTAACAATGATTAAAATTTTTTTTGATATTATTTATACATTTAAATTTTGTAAGTGAATATCTATCTAGATAATGTATTGAAAATTAAATTATAGAAAATATTTATAAATCTTGGTAAGTTTGACATGTTTTTAATATTAATGAGATAGTGAAAATTGATATGGTGATAACATGTGACATATCCTACATTGATCCTAGGTGTACTGTCTAGAAAAAAAGCATGTGAAAATAGTTATTATTTTATTATAAACTAGGTTAATGACTCGTGTATTACACGGTTTGAATATGAGATATATAAATATAATTATTTGATTATTTTTTATTTAAAAAATCATTATCATATTAAATCATATGATATGTAAATTTTAAAAATTAAATTGTGATTATTAAAAAAACTAGTTTTCGGTACTATTAGGATATAATTATCATATTAAATAAAAAATTATTTATTTTTAAAATATTAACAAATTTATAAAATTTGACTTAATTGATTTTTCTTTTATATTGTTTAAAATAAAAATTAAAAATTAAGATTAAGTTTGTAAGTTTGTAACGTTTGACATGATTGAATTTTGTTTAAAGTTATAGGTTTATTGTGGTGATTACAAGCGAACAAATCCTATCAATATGTATAGGTTATAGATTAAAGATTTCATAGATAGAAAACACATATTCCTCATGCATATTATCTATATAATGAAGAAATTAGATGAATATAAGTATTTTCTCATAGTAAACTAGAAAATATAACATACAATTCCATATTTTTCAACCCTTTTTACATCTTTCTAATTCATAGATTTGAACAACTCTTGTCTTGACAACAACAATTTTTTCTTACCACTATCGTGTTTTTCAAAACAACTCATGTACTCATCTAATCCACATCGTAATTAGTTTACACGAATTTGCCATAAACTGGATTGAACCCTTGACCTCGAGAGAAGAAACATCACTCTAACAATCCCCTTGACCTTGAGAGAAAAATCATCACTCTAACTCCAATGACAAAGCCCGGCCCCCACCCATTTTTGCTATGTTGCTAGATTAATAATAACATGGGTTGAATTTTTTGTTTTTCATGTTTTTAATTTACTATGTTTCTGGGTTGTAAACTAATCTTTTAATCTTTTTAAAAACG
Organism: Flaveria robusta; assembly: GCA_025506415.1. NCBI lineage: Eukaryota > Viridiplantae > Streptophyta > Magnoliopsida > Asterales > Asteraceae > Flaveria > Flaveria robusta. The sequence continues at coordinate 9,613,798 of CM046465.1, forward strand.
TTTTCAATATAGTTGAACATAAAGGAAGTTAGTAGATTTAATTATTGGGTTTAGTAGCAAATTGGGAAAATCGCATTTTGGAATGAAACTCATAAAACAAATTTCTTACGATCTCTCTTTTATCTCTCCATCAAAATCCGACCCTTAATTGCACCATTTTTCCGTTTATTGGAGGAATCAAGAGGTAAAAGAAGAATATTATGTAATATACATGTGTATGTAACTTAATGGATTACATACATCTAACCATGTTTTTTGTGTTATATGTAAAGTTGTAGATTACATATATGTAACCATAATATATCTAACCATGTTCTTTGTGTTCTTCGTCATCATAGTATCTATTGTGTTCTTCGTGTTTTTCGCCTTCATAGTGTTCTTCATGTTCTTGCCTTTACCTCGTTGAATAAAAATCTCTAGATACAGTGATTTTGAAGTCGTGTTCACCGTCTGATTGCAAAAGTTGTTTGATGTTAACAGAATTACAATCTTAAGAACAAAGGAATAACAAGATCAAAAGGAATTTTCTATGTGAATTCGATTTCAAGAGAATTGCATATCAGATTGATACAAGATGAAAAACCCTATTTATCCTAATTGACTTTCTAACTGTTCTAACAAACTAATCTCAAGAATGACAATTAACCCCCTCTCATCCTCAGAACAATATCACATTAAGTCCTTTTGAGAAAAAGAACTTATGCAATCAACAAAATAACATGTCAACAGAACTTGACACAATCAATTAACACAAAACAGAACACACTAAGAAGCATTGTATCATCACAACCTGCAACAATCTCCACCTTGATGATCAATGATTCGAGCAGAGCATGCAATATGAATCAAGTAATATGCAACTCACCTAAACAATGCTCAAACTTTGAACCAGGCAATGACTTGGTTAACATGTCTGCTGCATTTTGGCTAGTATCCACATATTCTACTATAACAGCCTTAGATCCCAATACTTCTTTAATCCAATGCGGCCATACATTAATATGTTTTGACCTTTCATGAAAAACTTGGTGCTTAGATAAATGAATAGCACCCATGTTATCACAGTGCACCACAACATCAACATCAACTAGACCCATCTCAGACACAAAACCTTTTAACCAAATACATTCTTTAATAGCCTCAGTTAAAGCCATATATTCAGCCTCAATAGTAGACAAAGCTACTACATGTTGTAAACTTGCTTTCCAACTGACAGTTCCACAAGAAACCTTAAACACATATCCAATAATTAACCTACCCTTATCAACATCTTTAGCAAAATCAGAGTCTACAAAACCATTTATGACAGACTCTTGTTCCGGTCCCAACCCAAAAACTAATCCCAAATCTCTAGTGCCATTCAGATATCTTAGAATCCATTTAACACCTTCCTAATGTTTCTTCCCTGGATTGCTAAGAAATCTACTTACCAGACTAACAACATAACTGATATCATGTCTAGAACATACCATCAAATATATGAGGCTGCCTACAGCACTTGCATAGGGAACATTCACCATACATTGAATTTCAGCATCACTCTTGGGAGAATCCATACTTAACAACTTGAATTGCATTCCCAGAGGTGTAACCACTGCTTTACTTCTGTCCAGGGAAAAATTCTTCAACACTTTCATCAATTAAGACTTTTCTGATAGCTTTATAACCCTAGTCAGTCTATCTCTAGTGATTTCCATACCAAGAATATTTTGGCTTCTCCCAGCTGTTTCATATCAAATTCAAACATTAGTAGAGTCTTAGTCTTTTTTATTTCACACTTGTCTTTACAAGCAACCAGCATATCATCTACATACAGCAGAAGATACACAAACTTCCCAGGGCAATACTCTCTAAAATACACACATGAGTCATACTCACTCCTATTGAAACCATGAGAAATCATGCACCCATCAAATCTCAAGTACCACTGTTTAAGTGACTGCTTCAACCCATACAAAGATCTCTTCAACCAACATACTTGTTCAGATTGACTTCTAACTTCAAATCCCGAAGCCTGACTTCTAACTTGTTTAGATTGACTTCTAACTGGAGAGAAGATTTCATTATAGTCTATACCAGCCCTTTGAGTAAAGCCTTTTGCCACTAGCCTTGCCTTATAACCTAGGCCCTTCCCCTGGCATTCTGATGACCTATTGTTGGGGTCATGCAAAAACCTAATCATCCAAGGTAGCTAGGGTAAGTCAGGTATCGTATCCACGGAGAGCATGTGGTTAGTTTTACATGATTCGTTTGATTATTTACTTAAGTTACTTAACAAAAACTAAATTAGTGAATTACTTATACTATTGCATCTTTGCTGTGAAAATTGGATGTTGTAATGATTAACAAATAAACTATGAAAACAAATTGCAAATAATTAAAATTAATTAAGAAGATAGTTATGAGAAAGAGTAATCCACCCCGATATCAAGGTTTGGTTTTCGAGAATTGCTTTGTTCAACGTAGTGGGAAATCTTTAATGGGGATTCTATACGTGTAATGATTAAGTGATAAAGATAACCAAGACTTAACGAGTCTTAGTACACCATAACAATTGAATTAACAACCAAAACCTTGCAATCATACAACTTGCGCAAAATCATACGACATTCAAATCAAGATTCACTATAACAATTGTTTAAACAATCAAGACACAAGTTAAACTCAATAAAGAACTTAACATGTTCTAAAGTTTAATCCCAACACAAATTGAACACGAACAAAAATCTAATAACACGAAACCTATTACCCGAGGTAGATCACAAGCGGTTTAGCCTTGCATCTTCATGAATTCGGCAACAAAATCGGATCGGAACATGATTTGATGGATTAGAATGAGTTGGAGAAGTGGAAGAATCCTCAAGAATGGCCAAAGTTCGTTTCTTGTTGCTCCCAATGCGAATTAGGTTTTTAGAATTGATAACCCTCCTTAAATATGGTCAAAATCCGGAGAATTACACCAAAATTAAATACACAACGTAAGTTACATCCTTAGGGACGTAATTTACGTCCTCCCCCTAAAATACGTGGTTAGCCTCTGTGTTACGTCCCAAAAACTACTCATTTTTAGAAAGGACGTAGCTTACTTCCTTTAGGACGTAAGTTACGTCGTATGCCCATTTTGCACCAATTTCTTCATTTTCTTCATCTCTTTTCATTCATATATCATCTAATATTCGTGCAACCCTTGAATACATCATTTAAGCTCACTAAACCTGCAATTCAAACATAACACAAAGTGAGTACGCTCGATAGAAAAATAATGTTAAAAGCATACATTTAAACACTTAAAACACTTACAAAACATGAACGCATCACATCCCCACACTTATCATTTGCTTGCCCCCAAGCAAACTTGCTCATAACACTACAACTATCATTCGACAAATACCATCCAGCCATGTAGTCACCTTCTGTTAGCTAAGGTCCTAAGTTATACCCAACTCACAGTTTCATATATCAAGCTATAGCTTTGTAATCAAAGATATTACTGTTTAAATATGATCTATCTAACCAGGCCTAACAAGCTTTCTAATCTTCCCTATGCATGTAGTCACACCTCTCATAATTTTCACTCCTCTCGGTTTAGTGTCTGGTCTAGCAAAAGATGTGCTAGTATATCAGTGTAGTACTCTCAACCAAGAACAACTCATAATTACCATAAGCTTGCATGATGATCGTAACTCCACCAATTAACACAAACCATGCACACATCAAAAGGTCTTTGGAAGGTTGTAATGTAAGGCTTAGGGTTTGGGTGCGGATAAAGAATTTGAAGTGGCTAAAGGTGATGAAATCCAAATAAGAATGTTAAAACGTACTGAACAATAAATCAACACTACATAATTAATTTGGGTAAACTTGACCCATATTCACAATTTATTGTCACTTAAACATAACATTGATATCGTGGTCATTTTGACCCATTATTTCTGCTTTTTTTATTTCTTTTTTTTTATTACTGATTATATCTAAACACTTCAGTGCTTCTAATAATATTATATCAAAAATTCAAGCAATACTTATCAGATTTCACCACATGGGCTTAGAAAGTAAAAAGGTTTGAAAAGGCTAATGGTTTATTCGAGTTTAAACAAATAAAGAGGATGGGGGCTCAAAGTGGCGACTAGGGGATCATTTTAGGGTAGGATAATACAATTGAAAAAAAAGGCTAATAAAATGAAGGTTCATCCTAATGCCTTAATCATATATGTGCAACAATTTGGTTTATGATCTCAAAACGTATCAATTATGCAAGTTCTAGAATAATACAATCGTTCTGGTAAACACACATGAAAGGAAAATAAGCAAATAACCTATTGATGTTCTAAGCTCATGTATGGGCTCAATTCTCATAGAGAATGGGGGTAAACGGGTTAACGATGTGAAAACATGCATAAAAAGAATCCGCTATCTGGCTTGTTACCCCTGGTTAAACATCTTTATCAACTCTCAGAAATTGCTTTTTTTTTCAAATGAGGTCGCCATGACTAAGGATCATTGCTTGTGCATAGGTTAAACATACTTTCACGATTTACATTGAAAAATTAAGCTTTCATGCATTATTGAGTTGTTTTAGGGGCATTTTGAAAAATTTTGTTCAATCAATTTTTTTCTCAATTTTCAACCTTCCCCTCATCCCCACACTTAAACTTTACATTGTCCTCAATGTACATTTTAAAATTATTGTGTGAAACAAGGGTACTATCAAACATCCTAACATTTACCCAAGTGAAGTTATAAGGCTAACTTTCCAAACACGCATTATGCCTACCATGATTGTACTAAATGACACCAAACTAGCAAAGCTTTAAGATACGAAAAAAGTACATGGACCTGATTCTAGAAGATTTGAAAATGCCTAATCAACAATACATGGTGGTTATGGATCAACTCAGATAAGTTAAGTCACCCAGACACACATTCCTTTATGCTCCTAAAGATTCATGACCTTCCTCACACTTAAATATTTGCATCCGGTGCTTAGAGCTGAGAATAAAAAAAATAAAAAACAAAGACTAAAAGAAACAAATTAATATGTACCCATTTCCCCACTTAAAGCATTGCATTGTCCCCAATACAACATTTAATCTAAAACTCTATAAAAATAATTAATTAAAAAAATTATAAATTATAGAAACAAATGAAAACAATAAATTTCTAAACTCACTTTCGTAGGAATCACGGTTGCATTTAGCATATGCAACAAGCCTTTTAAACCCCTCGGTAGGCCCAAGTGGACGAGTAAAGTCTCGTGAGGGTTAGTGGTGAACATACCCACAAAGTTGTTCGGGCTGCCTCCCGAAAAGCGCTAAGTTTTAGCTCTTCAGCCAGACCGTACCTGACATTCATTATGGTGGTTTAAGCGAACATTTGCCTACCGAATTTCCAATAAATGCTCGGTAGTTGACATGCCATTTCAATAATAATTTCCTACTGATTGACATGTAAGTGAAATAGTTGTTGCGGAGCCACTTCTTGAAAACTCGTCCAATGTCTATTGGTGTTACCTTCTTCATATTTGTCTTCAAATCTTCTTCCCAACATTAGTGGTTGGAGTAGTAAGCATAGCAGAAGGTGGATCTACATTAGGTTGTCACTCCTCCTAAAAAGTTATGATTTTAACTAAATGTAAACAATTAGATTCAAGCTCAGGAAGACCCATAACTTTTTCACTATCAGGAAGACTCGTAACCTCTCTACTATCAGGAAGACCCATAACCTCTTCACTATCAACCACAATATCACTAGCCAATGAACCTTGATCTTGTTTAAGTTCGGCCACATCCTCAGCAAGTTGGCCAACCTGCTTAACTAAAGCCTCGAATGTTTTGTCTCTTAGCTTATCTTCTTTCTTCATTTCCATCATCATGTTCATGATTGCATCAAGCTTAGTGTTTATTGAATCTTTAGGCTCCTCGTATGCCAACTGAGGGTATTCAGGGTAGTAGTCATCGTACTCCTCTTGATGACTTGAGAAATATGACATCTCAGGTTCATAGTTGTTAAAATTTCGCTCATGGCCATAGTGGTAATCCATGTCTACAAGATAATATTCTTGATAATTTAATGATGGATGTGGTTCAGAGTATGAATAATATGAGGATGTATCTTCATCTTCATGGTATGCTCTCAAATATCCTTTTTGTCGTCTATATTCAGAACATTCTCTTTCTATGTTTCCATATTTGCTCTCAAACAGTGGACAATCTTGAACCCAGTGACAATGGCTTCCGCAACAAATACATGGATCATAATCATCATCACAATCTCAATCCATGATTCTACAAAGCCTGCAAAGAAATTACCCTTCACAAACAACTACAATACCCAGGGTAAAGAAAACAAATAAAACAAATAAAGCAAAACAATAAAAATAAAAAAAAGAAAGAAAAAAAAAGAAAAAGAAAAAAATATATATTTTTTTAAACTTTTTTAAACTTAAACAAATAATAAAACGAAAACCAATAAATTCAATAACACTGAGCGCACTAGCTCCCCGGCAACGACGCCATTTTGATGACCTGTCATTCGGGTCATGCAAAAACCTAATCAACCTAGGGTAAGTCAGGTATCGTGTCCACGGAGAGCATGTGGTTAGTGTTACACGATTCGTTTGATTATTTACTTAAGTTACTTAACAAAAACTAAATTAGTGAATTACTTATACTATTGCCTCTTGGCTGTGAAAATTGAATGTTGTAATGATTAACAAATAAACTATGAAAACAAATTGCAAAATAATTAAAATTAATTAAGAAGATAGTTATGAGAAAGAGTAATCCACCCCGAGATCAAGGTTTGGTTTTCGGGAATTGCTTTGTTCAAAGTAGTGAGAAATCCTTATTGGGGATTCTATACGTGTAATGATTAAGTGATAAAGATAACCAAGACTTAACGAGTCTTAGTACACCATAGCAATTGAATTAACAACCCAAACCTTGCAATCATACAACTTGCGCAAAATCATATGACATTCAAATCAAGATTCACTAAAACAATTGTTTAAACAATCAAGACACAAGTTAAACTCAATAAAGAACTTAACGGGTTCTAAAGTTTAATCCCAACACAAATTGAACACGAACAAAAATCTAATATCACGAAACCTATTACCCGAGGTAGATCACAAGCGGTTTAGCCTTGCATCTTCACGAATTCGGCAAAAAAATTGGATCGAAACATGATTTGATGGATTAGAATGAGTTGGAGAAGTGGAAGAATCCTCAAGAATGGCCAAAGTTCGTTCCTTGTTGCTCCCAATGCGAATTAGGGTTTTTAGATTTGATAACCCTACTTAAATATGGTCAAAATACGGAGAATTAAACCAAAATTAAGTACGCGACGTAAGTTACGTCCTTAGGGACGTAATTTACGTCCTCCCCCTAAAATACGTGGTTAGCCTCTGTCTTACGTCCCAAAAACTGCACTTTTATAGAAAGAACATAGCTTACTTTCTTTAGGACGTAAGTTACGTCGTATGCTTATTTTGCACCAATTTCTTCATTTTCTTCATCTCTTTTCATTCATATATCATCTAATTTTTGTGCAACCCTTGAATACATCATTTAAGCTCACTAAACCTGCAATTCAAACATAACACAAAGTGACTGCGCTCGATAGAAAAATAATGTTAAAAGCATACATTTAAACACTTAAAACACATACAAAACATGAATGCATCACATTCCCTTTTAAATCTTGAATAACCACTTACAATCTATCAACTTCTGGTCTCTAGGCTTATCAACCAAGACCCAAGTTTGATTTTTCATTAGAGAGTTCATCTCATCATCCATAGCTTCTAGCCATTTGTCTTTATTAGGAGAAACCATTACATCCTGATATGTTAACGGTTCACAAGTGCTCTCTTCCTCAACAACATTAAACACATATGCAGACAGATCATCCGTGTGCCTCACTGGCTGCACAATCTGCCTTCTGGGTCGGTCAGCAGCTATACTAGGCTTAGTTACTTGGGGTTGTTTGATTGATCTTTGTGAGTTCTCATGCTGATCCAAGTCATGTCTAACACCTTGAACAGCACCATCTGGTAGCTCCACCTCAACATAAACATCTTCATTTACTCCTTTTCCATTTGCAGCCTTAGCAATTACATCTTTATACATGACACGTTCATTAAATGCCATATTCCTGCTGACAATTACTCTAGGACTATCATTCTCAAGTCACCACAACCGATTTCCCTTTACTCCATCTGGATAGCCAATCATTATGCACTTGTGAGCTCTAGGGTCTAACTTTCCCTGACTCACATGTGAATATGCTAAGCACCCAAAAACCTTAAGATGATCATAGTTTGTTGGGGTTCCGGATCACCTCTTCATTGGCACCATCATATCAATTGCTAAAGATGTTGTTCTATTCACAGTATGAACTACAGCCTTCTATGCCTCTGCCCAAAAACTCTTAGGAAGACCTACACCAATCAACAAACATCTAACTCTTTCTAATAGAGTTTTGTTCATGCATTCAACTAGACCATTATGTTGTGGGGTACCAGATACTGTCAAGTGTCTGTCAATTCCACAAGATCTACACAGGTTATTGAATTTTTCATTGCAGAATTCCAAACCATTATCGGTTCTCAACTTCTTGACCTTTCTATCTGTCTGATTTTCCACCAATAACTTACATTCCTTAAATTTTCCAAAAGCCTCATGCTTGTGCTTTAAGATATAGACCCATACACGTGTGGAATAATCATCAACTAATGATAAGAAATAAAAAGCTCCACCTAGAGATAGGTTTTTGGTTTGCCCCCACAAATATGCATGTACATAATCCAAAATACCTCTAGTTTTATGTATACCCTTTGAGAATTTGACTCTCTTTGCCTTTCCCAAAATATAGTTTTCACATGTACTAAATTCATAGTTGGTTAAACTGTCTATGGCCCCTTGTTTCTTTAACTCCACTAGGCCTTGATGACTAACATGACCTAACCTCCTATGCCACAACATAGCATTATTACTTTCAGCCACATCAGCTGTTGGGACTAAATCAACCACCACTCTCCCATCAAGAACATAAGTGTTTTTTCTCTTTTTGTGCCTGATAGGACAACTAAGGAACGTCATGAAACTTTGGCTTTACCATCTCTTAGGCTTACATGATATCCCTTTCGTTCAAAGGTTTCTAGGGATATTAGATTTCTTTGTAGCTCAGGGATATACCTAACACCTTGTACGTCAACTATTGTTTCATTATGCAACTTTACAGTTACAACACCTATGCCTTTAACAGAGCAGGGTCTATTATCTCCCAAATGTACTGTACCATGATCCTCCAACACCAGATCTTTAAACAATTCCTTGTTCGGAGTCATGTAGTAAGAGCATCCAGAATCTAAGATCCATACCTCATTTGATTCTACTCTTGACACCATGAGTACATCAGTGCTTTCATAGCCATTAGTGGCGTCATCTTGTGTGCTACTGCTTTGGTTCTTGCCCTTAGCATACTCAGCCTTCTTTCTCCTCCACTCCGGCACTCTCTCTTCAGGTGTTTATTAGAGTTGCACTCAAAACACCTAAGTTTTGCTCTTGACTTTGATCTTGGTCTCACATTCTTGTTCTTGTTAAATCTGCTTTCAGACCTTCCCCTTACACTGAGCCATCTTCCTTTACATCACCTCTCTTGTGCAGTTCTTTTGAGTTCATTACTGAGACCACCTCTTCCATTGACAAGCTTTCTCGGCCAAACATCAATGTATCTACAAAGTGTTCATATGAGGTGGGTAGTGATAACAAAAAAAATGATTGCCCTATCCTCATCATCGATTTCCACTTCGATGTTCTCAAGATCCAGAAGGATCTTGTTGAACTCATCGATGTGGTCTTCGAGTGACCTTCCTGATGACATATGAAACATATACAATCTCTTCTTCAGGTACAACTTGTTTGTCAACAACTTCGTCATGTATAATCCCTCCAATTTGGACCATACTCCAGCAGTAGTTGTTTCTTTTGAGACTTCTCGAAAAACCCTATCACCTAGACTCAAAATGATAGCACTGTGTGCCTTCTCATTACCTCTTTCTTTTCTTTATCGAACATCGACACTGGCAGGCCGACTTCACCCTTCAACGCGTCAACAACTCTTTGATAAACCAGCAGTGCCTTCATCTTTAGTCGCCATAGACTGAAATCATTCTTGTCGTCAAACTTTTCGATGTTGAACTTAGCCGAATTCACCATTCTTCAATCCTTCGTTAGTATTGAATCAACGAATCTCCTTTGTCGACAAGCCGTAGCTCTGATACCAATTGTTAACGGAATTACAATTTTAAGAACAAAGGAATAACAAGATCAAAAGGAATTTTCTGTGTGAATTCGATTTCAAGAGAATCGCAGATCAGATTGATACAAGATGAAGAACCCTATTTATCCTAACTGACTTTCTAACGGTTCTAACAAACTAATCTCAAGAATGATAATTAACCCCCCTCATCCTCATAACAATATTACATTAAGTCCTTTGAGAAAAAGAACTTATGCAATCAACAAAATAACATGTCAACAGAACTTGACACAATCAATTAACACAAAACAGAATACACTAACAAGCATTGTATCATCACAACCTACAACATTTGAAAATAGTCTTATTTTTCATGATTTTTGAAACTGTTAAGCCTAATTCAATTGATTTTGTATGAAATTTTAAAGAGAGAGATGAGGTACTATCATTTAATTAGAGAGAGGGGAAAGAATCAAGAGATTTCGAATTTTTTAGAATAAGAGCTCACATATTTATTTATTTTTACTGTTTAATTACATTAATTTTAATTCCTAATTCTACACATACTAATATTTAAACCATTTTCTACTTTTTAAGAGGCAAAAGCCTTTACCATCCAGCCGTTGCTTAAACGACAAGAGATTTCACTAAAAAATATATATATAACTAGGCTTATTGTTCGCCGCGCGTTGCGGCGGCTTCGTATATGGCGTGATAAATCATATACTACAGTCGACTCGACTCGACTCGATTCTGAACTTAAATTACATCGAAATGTGGATTAACTCGAAATCATACCATTAAATAAAAAACGTATGACGTTTGACCGGCTTTTTCCAAACAAAATTTACGTTAAAACGCAGACAAAGTCAAAACACACATATAAAAGCACGTGCAACGCCGCCGTATGCAGTATGATAAAGCATAGGTTACGATACCCCGACTCGTTTACGAACTAAGTTTACGTTGAAACGTAGAGTAAATCGGATTTATACCATCGAATGAAAATATATTAAGTCTGATTCGACGCATTTTCAAATAAAACTTAAATCGAAACTTAGAAAACCCAGAAAATAAAAGGAAAAAATTGCAGAATTATTGGCCATAGGTGTTGTACCCAGGTGGTGGTTGTAGCAATGAAAGGCACATACTAGTTGGTCTACCTTCTAACTTGTGTTCATTAACTAAAGTAAATATATTTTACACGTAAATGTAACGGAAAAAGACAAAAAAAAACCAAAAAAGGGAAAAGTTTTGCTGCCCAATACATTGTTGACACGTGGCGGCCGGTGGTGAGCCCACCAACCTTTGGTTTTAAGTAGCAGTATAATAATATAATTATGGAATTACCTAACCTAATAGGATGAATTTTTACTAAAATAACCTTCAAACAATAAAACTAGAAAAATAATCTAGGGTCATGCACCACACTAAAAAGTGTGACTTCAGTTATAAAAAAAAAGAATATCACAAAATAGTAATTAAACTTTAAAAGAGTTTCGATTAGATCAATTAGCATATTTTGCTCAAATTGGATTACCAAATCATCAAATCGAGTCATAATCGGATTTTTTTATGTGAAGAAAGAAAATAAAGGAAAAGATGTGGGAGTTGAGATTTCATTTTAATTTTACAATTTATTTTAGTATATAACTAGCTTAAAAATCGGTATTAACTCTAATTTTATTTTTTAATATGATTTTCAAGTCATAAAAGTAACATTTCATGTGAAATATCGCCAAAAGTCGAGTGAAAACTGAAATAGCATATAATCGTATGTATTATATGATTATTTTCCTTATAAAAACGGAAATTTTTTTTCATTTTCCAACGAAATATATAAATGCTCTACCACATGTTTATATTAGAAAATTTATAACGTTTAACTTTATATGCGATTCAACTAAAAAATAGAGTATTTACGCAATCAAATTTCTATTAGCGACCACTACTGATCTCTCGCTAAATATCAAGGTATTGGTGATGGAATTGTTTCAAAAAAAGTATTAATGGCAGATGAATTAAAATACATTTTTATTTTCTTACTTTTTACCAACGTATATTTTTAGATATCGTTTTAAACTTTTTTAAATTTTTATTGAGATACACCGGTAACTACATACGAATATAACTGTTGATATTATATTTCCTAGCTATGATAACTCAATTTCTTTTTCTTTACATGTTTTAGTTTAGTACTGGTGTGTAGCTTTTATATTTTACTAGCATTTAATATAAACTATTTTTAGTCATAGATTAAACGAATGAGTTCAAGTTTAATAAAAGTTCACGTCACGTGTTTACCGTAATACAAACATGTTACCACGTGCAATCATGGTGCTAGCACAGTGCTCTCTAAATGATTGTGCTTACGTATTTTATATTTTATATTTTATTTTTTATTTTTTAAGTTTGTACATCTTAAAAAATATGAAAATAATGTCACAAATTACAAATTTCAAATTGAGTTAAGTTCAATTTTACTTCTTGAGATTTGTTAAAAATAACTATTTTACTTAAAAAAATTAAAAATATTAATTTACCTACAAAAGTTTCATAAATTGTTTTAATTTTAATCCAAAAGTTTCATTAGTTGTTTTAATTTTCTCCAAAATAATAAAACTTCTGGAGTGAAATTAAAACAATATATAAAACTTTTGAAGATAAATTGATGTTTTTAATCTTTTGCAGGAAAATAGTTACTTTAGTTAAATCTTAGTAAGTAAAACTAAAATTAACTCTTTCAAATTTAATCAGATAACCATCTATTTCGGTCGCTAAGGTGGTTGCTAAATCCAGTGCTAAATGCTCATGGACGCAAAACATTGAGACGGGAAAACCTGTCGCAAAATTCAATCGTAAAAACTTTTTGGTCGCAAAAGGGTGTTGTGACCGGAAGGTTGTCGCTGGTGACTACAATAAGAGTTACAAACAAATAACACAGATTTTAAGAGGGAAAAAAAGACGGTTAAACAGAACATTAGAACAAATTAAAATTAAAATACGTAGTTTTGTTATAGTGATTTTAAGTATTAGCTTTGAGATAGAGCTTTAAATTGATAGATGAAATCTTAGCCCCGATGCCTTTAGAATAGTAAGTTGTAATGTTGTAGATATTTAGTTATTATGTAATTTAATATAATTTTCACTTTGAACCAAGATACAATGTTAACGTATTATATTTGTACTCTAATAAAAGAATAATTAAAAAAGACACGTGACAGTACCACATTCATTCTCATCAATTTTTTCTCGTCTCTCTCTCCTATTAAATAATCACGATAATTACTAATAATATCATAATTTTTTTAGATTAAAATAATTTTTTTAATAAATTAAGAAGGATTTTTTTTCATTAATGTTATTTCTAGAGAAACCAAATTTTATGAAATAAAAAAATTTTAAAACATCAAGCTTTTTGAAAATGTACGAAATATTTTAATTAGTTATTTTTAAAAGTAAAATTTTTATAAATAAAAAATAAATAAAATTGGGAGTTCTAATAAGAAAGTTTTTAAAAAAAATATTTTTAAAGCGTTTATAATAAAAAAGATTTTAATCATATAATTTCTTAAAATATCATTATATAATTAATAAAAATTAATTTTATTTAATATTTTATTTATTCAACCCGTGTGATACATAGGTTTACTAAAACTAGTTTAGCATATAAAGTTATAAGTATTACGTTTTCCAAAAAAAAGAATATAAATCAAATGACTGCTAAATAATCTTGGCTATATATATTTTTTATTTGTTTCCAAGCTTAAAAACCATTTAAAAAATATATAGGTGAGACAATTAATAGTGGTTTTGGGAGAAAAATACTATTTATAGAATTTCTAAAAATCATTTGAAAACACGAAAGAAGCAAACAATTGCACATGTCAACCCATGGCTACATTTGGGTATCAAATCAAAATCAGATAAAATTGTGACAAAATTAAATAAATAAGACTGGTCGTAGTGGATGGAGCAGAGGGCGCCATTTTTGATGAGTTGGAAACAATGGTGGCACCAAAACCAGTACCCGATAGTGAACAGAGGCGCCAAAAAGGATCATCGCCAATCCTTTAGCAAGCGTGAAAGAGGTACATGATATGATTTATAACGGGTTAGAGATTCAACCGATTTTTTGAGAAACCTCTACGAACATGGTCCGCATAACATCTACAAAATGTTTTTAGAAACAATTTTAACATTGATTCAAGCCACATAAAGTAAGGCTTGAAATTGAAACATTTTGAATCAAATCAATATCTACAATGATCTGAACTGAGAAATAGTTGTGGAGAGCATCATAATTTGAGAAGATTTTATAACAATCAAACATACCATTTAATTCCTCCACACACTTCGATCACAGTTTGAATTCCATTAATTTCAAGTGTTGCTTTCTTTCTCTCTTTAAAGAGAAGAGCACCGGTGAGGATTTGGATGAAAAAATTTAGAAATGCAGACGGTCTTGTAATCAAAAGCAGTTATGATGTGCTTGCCGTCGTCGGAATTGTGGCCAGTGAAGGCTTGCTTGAGTCTGTAGGGTTAGGGCGTCAGAGTTACCGACGAAACCATTATTAGCACAAGTGAAGATGTGGGTTATGAATATAATATGGAGGGTGAGATTATGTTGAATGGGAATGAAAATTACTTTATAAGGTTGTTGCTATCTTTTAATAGGATTTGTGGGTTTATATATTTTTTTTGAGGCTGTGTTTACAAAGACCCATTCGAACATTAAACTTTGACAATTCTAAATTACTTTTTTATAGTAAGCTAAAACCACTACATCTAAATGAAAGGAGGCGTTAGTTATATTCTTTTTGTCTATGTGGCACTTACATGTCATTTTAACTAGAACATTAGCTAAAACCACTATATATAATCTAAGGATCAAAATTAAACCAAACAAAAAGCACCATGGTTGTATTCTACAAGGAAGAATTTAAAATTTAAGATTCATAATTATCATCAAGGTTCTTGAAGAACATTTGGAAAGAATTAAAGGTGAGTTCGATTATAACACCGCATTCGCGTAATAGGTTTTGATTTACTTGGAGCATCTCTAATGCAATTATTGTAATTCTCCACAAACATACTTACAGTTTTTATATCAATACATCAACCTTTTGAAAACACCTTTTCCTCTACAATACGTAAGGATGTTCATAGCACAGTCCGGTTATTACGGTTTTTCGATCAGAAATTGTTTTGTATCACTAAAAAATAAAACCGAACCGTTTATAAGTAAAGACAAAACACCCGTTTGGTTTCACGGTTTGGGCTTTTTAGGCCCATTTAGGCTAAGTCCATGAGCCATCAAAAACAGCCCAAAAACCTATCCAAATGCAACCCAAAACATATCTAAAATCCTGCCAAAATGCAGCCATAAACAGATCCAAAAACCTGCCAAAACACAACTCTAAACCTGTCCACTGAAGTAAAAAAGATGGAAAAGGGTTTTCAAGAAATTTTAATTATACTTTTTAGTCAAATTACTTCTGTACTGACCCAAACTTAGCCAACCTTGAATTCTTCAACTTTTAGTCAAATAAAGATTTTATCAGCCGAAAGGCCCAAACTCTAATTATCTAGATGTATTTTAAAACTCAAAGCATTAACAGTTTTATTTATTTTATTTACACACACGGTATGACGGTATGGTCCATTTTTTGGTACAAACCGTAAACTAAACCGTTCACAACAGTTTGAAAATTTTGAAACTGACCAACCAAAAGTTTTAGAAAAAAAAACCAACTGTGAAACCAAAACAAATGACGGTTTGGGAGTTTTGATGGTATGAAACCGAACTATAAACACTCCTAACAATACAGCACTTCCATTTTCATATTATTGTTACATTTTACATTAGTATTCATAACCGAATTATTTATTAATCATAGACTATTTACTTTTTAGTATCATAAAATTAAATTAATAACTTTCAAATATTATGTAATTAAACAAACTATATTTAAAAGTTTAAGAAGTTGATATATTAATATATATTCATTTTATTTTTTACATAAATTCTCAAATTACTAAGTTTATAGATTTACAAACTTAATTTGATAAAGGTGTAACAATATATAAATATGGTAAAGAAAATTGATAGAAAAAAACATTGTTTTTGAGGTGAGCCCATAATTACCTATATTTGACGTTCTTTGCTATAAACATAAAGCAAAAACACTTTACAAACAAAGTCGCACAACAAGGTGTTTCTTAAGAATGATGCCACTTAAGCGTCTATGGAGTAGAGGGTAACTCCATTGCAGACGGTATTAGTTGTGTTTATGTTATAAAACTCAAGGAACATGGAACCACATAGAATTCATTTGTGTCCAAAGCATCACCGTCTTCTACACCCGCTCGTCAAAAACATTGTTACTACTCTTCTTCGACCGACAAGGATCCTTGTTAAATCCATATTGATCCACAGTGTTCTATGTATACGTGTCAAGTCGTTTCTATGTTTGACAAATACATGATACGTGTATATTTCTGAGAATATTTAGCATCCAACTTGGTTGTTTTTTTACAGATAAAGAAACTACAAGGACCAAAAATGTAAATTGACATTCTCAAAGGGTTGTAGAAAAATGTAAAAAACGCCGTTGCCGGGGATCGAACCCGGGTCACCCGCGTGACAGGCGGGAATACTTACCACTATACTACAACGACATGTTTGTTTATTAAGCGAATTTATATCTACAAATTAAGAAGAAAATTATAATCAATTACCTATAAACTTCTAGTAAATTTATCATTTTATATTAATAGTATTGTTCTCTTTTACTATACTAGTCATCTAAGAAAGCTATAAGAATGACAAATTCACTACACGGTTTATTATGATCTTTTGTAACCTTGTAAATATTGATTAGTTTCTATTTGGATTACAGCAGTCAAAATTTGATATTTACTATTAATGTTCAACAATTTTATTGCGGTGTCAATATTTATTTGTGGCGGGGGATTTAAACGATAATCAGATTATTTAAGAATAATACGCATGCCCAACGATCCACAACCAAGCTTTTTTAAGATTGTCCAAAAAAAATTCTAGACGTTACTTGTAATGGAAAACTTTTAAAAAACAATTTTATATATAATATATCCCCTCTAAACAACATTGTTTCAGATAACAATTTAAACGTCAAAATGTAATTGTAAGCTGTGACTATAACTCTAATTTTATTTATAAAAGTTGATTCATACGGGTTTAAGGGCTCTGGCCTCAAATCACCTTCTACAACTGCTTTACATGTTGCAGCTCTAATCCAAGCTCTAGAAGCTTCAATTCAACGTGACAAACATATTAAAACTAACCCGACATACCGTTGTTTCAACAAGCATTAAGAGTATTTTTGGTTGTTTTGACAAAAATTTTCACGTAACGTACATCTAAAATCACGAGTACATACACCACAGTTACCACGTTACAAGGGTGATATTGCTTCAACAACTGAATCAGAAACTCTATTTAAGTTAAAGAAAAAGTAAGAAAAAAAAACACTTTTCACTGTTATGTTAATTCTCCCAACTCACAGTTCATCTTTGTCTGAAGTTGCATCACCCATAAGTTCTTCCAGGGAGAACTCATCTTCTTCTATGATCTCTCCGTCCTTACCGTCCCATGGTTCAGTTTTTACTATTGTCGGTGTCCCTTCTAGTGGTAGGGTACCCTTTCCTCCGAGTCCAGCCGTTTTCACGAACTCTCTGCAAGGTCAAACACGGGTCATGACCTCAGTTGATGCATGTTGTTATGGCAAAATAAGCAGATCAAGTCCGGTTTGACTTTGTATGTAACAGGTCAAATGGATAAAGTTTTAAAACATAGTTAAATGTAAAAGGGTTGTTGATTGTGTCAGATCGAAAATCACTGGGTAGTATTCAAAATACATAAAACCTGCTAAATCAGTTTATTACTGTATTTAACAAATTAACTTAAAAGAGAAAACTGCTGCAAAGAGAAAGAGGAAGAAAACATACACGATCTGGTCTCGTTCAAATGCGCTTCTAAGGGGGGCGTATGCGCCTTTTTTAATGTTCAAAGCTACCAAAGCTGGATACCCATAACCGCCAACACCAACATTCTTCTCAAGTTCCGGTTGTTTACCTGCAGCAGCCCACACATAGCTGCACCAAAAAATACCCAATCGGTATTTACAACTTCCCATAATAATTACCAAAACTAATTTACTTTAACAGAAAAGAAATTGGTTTTTAGATAATCTACCTGTATGGATTCCTTTTGAACTTTTCTGCTATCGACAATAGCGTCTCTAGATGCTTGTTCCTTCCCTCTGCCTTGGAGTCCAAAATGTCAGGGAGGAAGGCGACAAAGCAGATGGCTGCTGAACCACATTTCTCTTCCATTACATCCTGCAATGGGAATATAAATGCTTCTTAATGATAATTCATAACCAAAGCATCATACTTATGGTATCATTTCATGATTTTTCAGGAATGAAAACAGAAAATTCCATGTTGATAAAAAATTTGACCACTTACAGCACTGGTCAACTCGGTCACTTCAGGTGGAGCAACATTTGTTTCTAGCTGAACAAGAGCAAATGATTCAATAGCCGAGGCAGTTCTTGCTCCTTCATAAGTGATTGGAGTATCTTTGTCCGCACCAAACACCAAAATAGTGGGGAAACCTTGCACCTTGTATCTGCTCATTAAAGACTGAAAACCATAATCCATCAGTTATTTATTGGTGATGATAGGAACAATATTAGTTTAACGATAAAATCTAAATTCAAGATTACCTTCTCATCATCACAGTTAACATGACCAAGCTTCACCTTTCCCTGCAAGTTCTTTGCAGCCTTCTTCCACTCAGGTGCAAGCTTCTTACAGTGTCCACACCTTAAGAAATGACAACATATAGAGTATCCACAATAAAAGTTAAAAAATTTTGGGTGTTTCAAAAATATATAAAGATTGTAACATACTAACGTACATAAAAATGTGTAGCAGCCATTTCAATATTTAATCAAGCATTTATAGACATAAGTTATGTGTGCAATATTGAGACCACAAGGGCATTAACAAACATAGAGCTAAAGAAATAACTCAAGAGCAGAAAATTACCAGGGTGCATAGAATTCCACCATCCAGAGATCCTTGCTTTTAACAACCATTTCATCAAAATTACGAGAATTTAGTTCAACTGATGCACTTGGTTCTGATTTTTCACTTGATCCTCCTGTTGTTTTTCCACTTAACCTGTCTTTAAGGAGTGCCTTGACCTGTTTACAAGAACCCATTAATGAATACTCTACACATTATGGGATGCATACAGAAGTACTGATAACGTGAAGAAGATGAGTCTGAATCAGTGAAGGGCTTGTTAATTGGATACAATAATTAATTTCTTCATTTCTAGTTTTACGTGTCAGTACTCGGAATTTGACTTGTAATGAAAATAACTATGAATGATGGTGAGGACTTATAACCATCCGCCAATATTTTAATCAAAATCTTCTTAAAACTTATACAGCTTCTTTCCACAACAACAAATTTGATTTTACAGAAATAGAAAAAGGTATAAACTTAACAGATGTAAAGTTTAATTTCAAAATGATGACCTGTTGAAATGCAAATTCTGCTATAGGTTTTGCTTCCCTAGCTCCTTGGTAATCCACAGGAGGTTTTCCAGGCACAAACACTTTAATAGTCGGAAATCCTTTGATACCATATTCCTGGAGAAAGCAAATGATAAGGAAGTTACACATGCATGGATTGCCATATGGATGATCAAACAAAGCAATTTTGGAACAAAGAAGTTTTTCTGTTTTTGCTGCCTTGCTGGAAAAAATAACTAATCATAAAACATTTAATGTCTAAAAACTACATATTGGCTATTAGCAATAAGCTAATAACCAAACTCTTATTGCACAACCCTTGTGTTTCTACCAAACAAAAGCAAGCAGCCTAGTCAAGTTTATTGTACCAAACATATTTAGCCATCATTAACCAGCTGTGTTAGTTAAAGTTTACATATAAACCAGTTGAAAATGATCTTTAACAAGAAATTCTGGTGGCATTGCGAGCCCTCAAGTCTCTATGGTAAATGTTATCAAGCGTCTCTTAGTAGGGAAATATCACTACAGTTTATAAGCAATATTTCCGTGTGGATAGAAAATGAGCTATCAGTGTTAAAGTATTGCCTTTTGCTAATTGCTGCAATATCTTCAGCCAACAAACACCAAATCAAGCAAGATAAAATCAATATATTCCACCCTCCTCTATAGGCCAATCAAGGTGAATACCTACGTTTAGTAATCAATTATGCATCATTAAATTGATCAATCCCATGGGAACTTCCCACTCGATCATTATAAGCACACCTGTGTGACATCTCAGGTTTTCGGCAATTTCTATTTATCAGAAAAACAATCCTCATTATCTCCAGCACTTGTCATAAAATTGGGGACCCGTTATTGTAACTGATTAGCATTTCCAGATACAGTTCATATAATAATATCCACATTCATCACACTTTTACATGAACAAGACATCTAAACTATGCATCTTCTTAAGTTCAAATTTTCAGCAAAAGCTAAGGATGCCACATTATATTGTGTATAGTATTATTACAGTTTGGATAAGAACTTCTAAATAACCCCCCATAAATGAATTTTAGCTGAGTGATCAAATGAACTCAGAAAACTGATCACCAAACACAAACCTGAGCAATAGCCTGGTGTGCATCAGCATCAATAGCTGCTACAGTCGCTACACCTTTCAACACTGTAGCAACCTTCTCCCACGTCGGTGTCAAAGCTTTACAATGACCACACCATGGTGCGAAGAACTCAACCAATACAACACCATTCGAATTCTCAACCTAAAAGAACATCACAATAAACAAAATCAGATCTCAAATTCCTTTCACCAACAATCATCAAACATTATTTTAGCAGCAAGGATAGTAACAAATGTTATATAGTACCATTCCAAAACACCAAATCAAGCATGATCAACCAAACAATAAAGACAAATTGAATTATAATAATCCAAACTACAACCTGTTGACCTATAATAATCCATACTAACAGTTTAACCAATCATAAACTTAAATTTCATTTTTGTTGCCAAGAGCAATCTTAGGGGCTGTTTGGCAATATCTGAATGATTAAGTGCTGAACCAATAAGAGGTCTGAACCATTAAGTGCTGAACCATTAAGTGCTGAACCATTAAAAGGTCTGAACCATTAAGAGCTAGTATATCGCTTAACTATTCAAAGGCAAATGTCGGACCAATTCAGATAAGAGTTCTTAACCATTCAGCATTAGACCTCATAATCATTCATTGATTTACACATGATTTCCACTCTATTTTACTCACCGTGATCATTGTGAATGAAACTCTGAAACATACAACGAAATAAGTCAAAATCGAGTGAAAATCAAGTGCGAATTAACGATGATTATACAAGTAGTATTGCTCTTGGCTACGGAAATGAAGGTTAGGATTATCGTTGTCAAAACTGCTAGTTTGGATTATTATAGGTAACAGTTTGCATTATAAAAGTCCAATTTACCAACAATAAACATGGAAATGAAAATACAATACGCGTCAATCACTACAAGATGATCAAATTGTTCTGAATTTCAAATCATTCGCGTTTAAATCAAAGAGAATACTACAAATCGACGTTAATTTGGTTACCTTAGACTTGAAATTGGAAGGAGTGAGCTGAATCACAGGTGATGATGAACCGTAAAATGCATCGACGAGATTCAAATTTGAACTACATGATAACAATAAGAAAGAAATCACGAGCAACAGTTTTGTTGATCGATTCATTGTTTCTTACACACACATAAACTAATAAACACACAGTGGAGTAGTAGTGATGAATGAGAACCTTCGGGACTAGAGTAGAAAAAGTGAAAAACCCCCCCTTCGTGTGTTTGTAACGATGGACGTGAGATACGTGTATTAGCCAATGAGATTGAGACACGTCGTCCTGTCATGTGATTTGAAGAGGTTTTGCAACGTGGACGGATGAGATTTGCTGAAGTTGTTGAATGCTAGTGTACTTTTAAAACGCTTCTGCCGGTGATCGAGTCGATCAAAGGTATTCCGGTTTGATTCATGGGGCTATAAAATAAACGAATAAATGCAAAGAACAAAGAAATAGAATTGTTGATGTAATAAATTGAATTATTATATTTTATTATTTTGTTTAGTTAACTTTTGAGAATGAAATGAATCAATATCTTGGTGGGTGGTGGCAGCTGTAATGCTGGTGATAGTCGATGGTGGTTGCCAATGGTGCTGGGTGGTGGTAGACTGGTCGTGGTGGCTGTAGTGTTGGTGTTGTCGGTGGTGATTGGTGGTGGTGTCAGGTGGTGGTAGTTGTTGACTTGTTGTGGTGGGTGATGCTTTCCGATGGTGGTGGCTGTGGTGTTAATGGTAGCTAGTGGTGATTGATGGTGGTGTCCGGTGGTGGTTGCTGCTGGTAATTGGTGATGGTGGTGGTGGTGGTTGATGACGACTGATCTTGGTGGCCGTTGGCAATGGTAGCAGTGGTTGTGGTGGTTGGTAGTGGTTGTCGGTGGTGATGGTGGAGGTGGCTGTGGTGGTTGGTGGTGATGGTGGAGGTGGTTGTGGTGGTTGGTAGTGGTGGGCGGTGATGGTGGTGGGCGACGATGATTGTGCGCGATGGTGGTTGTTATGTTGGGTGGGTGGTGGTTGTGACTAATATGAAAGAAGGAATAAAATTGAAAAAGAAAAGATGGAGGTTTGATGAAATGAATAAAAGAGAATAAAATTACTTATGTAATGGTTTATTACATTCATTTCACTAACCAAATATTTTTCTTTTCATTTACTCTTAATGTTTTATTCTATTCTCCTTTTTATTTTTGCATACCAAGCACTACCTTGGTTTTATACTTTTAGATACTTTTTTATGATGGTTAAAGGTGGTGGGAGCACGCACATCATACCTCGTAATGTGCCTTAGCGCAACATGGCAACACAGCTATAACATTTGACTCATTTTGAAAACATAAACTGAACCCGTGTGTGTCATTCGTGTAATATAATATTCATTATCGAATTATTTTATTTTTTGGTGAATAAATACAATAATCAATTCGTTATTCCAATTTATGAAAATTTTATAAATTATAAATTTATAGAATTAAAACATTATTTATGAGGATTTAATTATTAAATTAAAACAAATAATTATAATGCAAAGTTTTACAAAATTTATAAAGATTATAATCTTTTTTAAATTAATAACTTATTTATTTATTTAAAAAATTAGGTTTTTATAAGTTTAGGGTGTCAAATGTAATTTTCAAAAGTAGAATTAAATACTTTATACATAAAATAACAATAATGTCAAACCTCAGGTTCTAATTTGTAAATTATTTAAAACCCCATGTTTCCTTCCTCGACCACCTCTATTGCCGAACAAGTCCCGGCCAAGCTCCGATAGCCCACCAAATACCCAAATCCATTCAAATTAATTGAAATCAATCGAACATTCCACTTCTTAACTAAGATTCAAACCCGTAACCATTTCCATTGTGAATGTTTAGTTGTTGAATATATATAATCGAAACTGAAGCTTGCATTCAAATCCTAGTCTGTTAACTCAAATTATTACTCAATAATCCAAATTGAATTACTAGAAATGCATCTAGAATCAATTTGAAATTAAACCATTCAATCTCAATAGTTAAAATCGCATACTTGTTCATGAATTGAATCGGGCCCACTAGTTATTACACTCACTATTTCTAGGAGAGAACCGGGTTCGAACCGCGCCTCCCCATATTATTTTTAAAATCAATTTTTATTTATTATTTAATTACAGAAAATTTTTAATATATATTTATATTAATATAAAAATTATTTTGGTTATTAAAACATATTCAAAATTTAAGACTTTTTCATGTTCAGTTAAGACATGTACCTAGATTTAATAAAAAAAACTTTGTTATTTTTATTTGAATTATTGTTTGATTGTAATGAATTATTTGATCAATGTAATTTACCATGTGCTATGAGCAATCGGTTAAAATGTGACAACAGCCCACATCAAAAAATATGCTACATGGTGTGTTAAATTAGCATGTTCTCATTATGGTTATGGACCAAAAGTCGCCATAGTTGGCGGACAAAAAATTGACCATTGGGTGTGAGCATGGTGTGCAATACCATCGCCATCAAATATGAGTATGTGGTGTAAGTGTAAAATGTCAAGATTTGATTGGTGGGTTTATAATGTAGTGTAAATGTGTGGCATGAGTGTCCCCTCCATCTTAAGGGTTGTTTAGAAAACTCGTATATTGCTTAAAACTCATTTAAAATAACAAATAGAGCTTGCTTAGCTCGGTTTGTAAATGGGGCGAGAATGAATCAATAAGCCAAGATAAATTTAACACATTGGCTCACTCGTTTGTTTCATTTAAAGTAAAAACTCAATTATGATTTATATAAATTATAATCTATATTATTCTTCTTAGTCGGCGGGACTAGTTAAGTTTTTGATGTTTATATTTTTGTCACGGTACTTTTGTGGTCTTCAAGATTTTTCTACCCTTTTTATTCATACAATGTCTAGTTTCTTAAATAGAGAGTGTAAACTGGAGAGAGAAAGCAGAGAGGGCGGCAAAGGACGGCATTGCGTAGTCATCTTCGGCAGCCTTTGTCACCGAGGGACGATCATCCAGCCCTTCAATCGTGGCATCTGGTGCATTCCTATCTCTATTTCTACAATGATCTTCATTCTTGGAGAGAGAAAGTTATCTAGAGAGAAAAAGTAGAGAGAGAGAGAGAGGCGGAGGAACCACCTTTCAGCCGACGTTTTTAACTTATGAACGGTTCGTTTGACCTTGCACTCGTGACATCCGATGCCTCCCTGCCTCCATCTCTTCGATTATCTACATTCGTCGTTTTAAAAGGGGAGTGAGTAAGACTATGCTTGGGTAGTGTCGGCTCTACAAGCGTTTCTAGCTAATGTACGGTCGTCTGACCTTGCGGTGGTGACATCCAGTGGCTCCATGTCTCCATCTCTTTAATTATCTTTATTCATCGCTTTATTGGGGTGTTTAAATATATCGATGATGGTTATGATTACTAGCCTGAGACTCTCTTGTGGCTTATCGTTGCAGGTCGACCCCCCCCCCCTTGTGGCGACGACAGTATAGGCTACCCCTTGGTAGTGTCGGCTCTATAGCCATTCGATTTGGTACTCGATGTACATTGAGGTTTTCAATTTCTTCAGTCGATGATGACCGGGACCCGCTTGGTCTGAGACTTGGTCATGTTACTAGCATCCGTTTTGTTGTCTCTTTAGACAGCCATAGCTGATTTCTATTAAATCCCTAGATCAGGTTGCTACTGTTGTCTATGGTTAGTTTAAAATAAGACTTTCTAGATCGGGTATCAATAATGTTGAGGTTCTCTAATTTGACATGTGTTTATGTCGTTGAGCTTGGATTTTAGTTTATGAAGCCTAGATCTGTTTTGCATTATGTTTTCTGGTTGGGATTTCTTTTGTGAAATATGGATTGGTTGTATGTTTATGATGGACCCAAAATTGCCGATAAAGGACCCTATGATTTGAGTTTATTTTTTGTATCTACGCATTATGTTTGCATGTTGCGGTTGATGAAAACGCATACGATTTGGTTACGACTGTCTGTTATTGCACGACTGACCATGGGGATTAATACTTATATATAGTCTAGACGAATTTAATTCCATTTGCCTATGAAAACTTTGGCACAAACCGGGTTTTGGCATGGCATTCCAATGGATAGTGAGTACATTTTTGTGTACTTACAACCTGAGTTGCAGCCAATACGCTCAGGTGTAAAACGCTAAAGGCAATTGTATTAATCTTTCCGCGACAACATGTGGGAAAAATACCTAGTTATAACTTAAAACTATAACATATTTTTACTTAAAAATTAAATTATCACCAAATATTCAAATAGATCATATTAATATTGGATATTTTGATATTTTCTTACTAAGAGAACAGTAGACCATTTTCAGAGATCATGAATGATCGTGTTGCCGTGGTTGGATCAAAAACAAGTTAATATTAAAGATTTAACTACCTATAACTAGTACGGGTAAGTAAGGTCGTCTCCAAATGGAATTAGTGGAAAGTATAAAGCTTTATATCTAAGAACTTGAAACACGAAACGAAAATACTAAAAAGCAAATATTTTTGGGTTTTTATTTTAAGGGTAAAGGTAAATTGGATGAAAATAATTAAGAAAGCAATAAACTTGATAATAGGTTTTGAAACTTATGAGAAAAAGGCAACCACTTTCAAGATTCAAGTTCAAAGATTCACACTTGGTTTCATAAGAATTAATTGGGAATCACATAGACATGATTTTGCAAAATCGTTTGATTAAAGTGATAATTAAGAAACAAACTTTTAAGACTCGCTCGTTCACACAATTACCAACTCATTTATGCAAAGGATTCACATACATGACAAACTGCTCACGATGCAAGTAAACCGAATGTTAATGAAAGCACACAAATACTTAAACATAAACAAGTCTTTTAACTTTAAACAAACGTACAATTATATTCTTGTGTCAAGAGAACATAATGCAAAACATCAATTCAAACTAAACCTAGTGCTTCACTTACAAGAACTCTCCTCCCAAAAGTGATTACGAACAATATTAGCCGCTCATTGGCATGATTGGATCTTCAAAGCTTGATTGGATGTTGTTAAAGCTTGATTTGGGTGAAACCGTGGTGAAAAGAACTCTCACAAACGCCTTGAAAACCTCTAAAATTCATGTGGAAAAAGTCCCTTTCGAAACCCTAATGATTAGGTTTAAATAGGGAAGAAAATCCTCAAAATCTGGAGGTTGTTAGGGTGACCGGCGTATCATACACCCACCCCGGCGTATCATACTCCAGGTGTGAAGTTTTATGGAGCTCTTTCACTGGATTTTGTTCAGGATACGATGGCTGATACGGTGACCAGCGTATGATATGGAGGTGGATATGGTGACTGATACGGTGATGGCTGATTGACTTGATTTTACTCTATCTTTCATGTAATTGCACATCCGGTCCTTCCACTTGCTCCAATACTTTCGTAAAGCTCCCAAAATATGTACTTTTGTCTTCTAACACCTGCACACATTAACACACTCAAAGTACACATGTTCGACACTAATATTCGTATAAAAATAAAGCCATTAAACGTTATAAGTATCGAATAAACACCTTATGATCAATGAACTACATTTTTCTATTTTCAGAGTTTCATTGTTTGTAAACAATAACTAGGAGGATTCAACCTCGCGCGATGCGCGAATGTTCAACACAGTAATTGACATGATTTCGTTCGTTAATCACAGATAAGGCATACATTGAATCCTAAGAACTGTTTCTTCAGCCATTGGCTCAGATCCGATTTCTCGGTATGGCTGCACACCAAACATGGTTGCCACACCAAGATAACGGAATTCTTTTCCCTAATTCATCACAGCCATCCTTAGGAGCCATCATCATAACCTTCAATCACAACCATGTCGAACATAAATACAAATATAAGAAGCTAAACGTCACCAGCTGTACAACAATAGTCACCATCATCATAACCTTCAATCACAACCATGTCGGAAACGCTTGTTAAACATGCAATCGGCCCACCTCCACGGCCGCCTACCCAACATCGACCACCATAATTACCTGCCATATCAAGGAACCCCAAAGCCCCCCTCGAACATGAAATCCACGGCTTGAACCCTAGAACCCCCCTTGAAAATGACAGCCACCACTGGAACCCTAGAACCAAAGTCGGAGAGAGCCCAATGGCCTAGCGGTCAGAACCCAGGCGAAGAACCACTAGCGGCCGCGTGAATGCTACCATCTCAAAACCTTGGAATAAGGTCGGACAAAAGGGCAAACCATCAAAATGCCGCCGCAACCGGCCATCATGAGCATCACGCGACTCGCGCCATCTCTACCTTCCCCCTCCACCATGTGAGGTTGGAAAGAGCAGACCGACGTCAACCGATGACAACCCCCAAAGCTCCACTCCCCACAAACCTGGTTTCTCTATCTCTACAAAGCACAAAGACTCCAATGTTATAAACACAGTTTGGTGGGAAAACAGTAAAACCTAAAAAACCCGTGGGCAAAACATAAAACCCCATATGCAAATTATTCCTTCATGTTGGTTTTTAAATATTTAGGATAATGTAAGGTACATAAATTAAAAAAAGTATTATATAAAAATTAATCTATATTCTATATCTTATTAAATTACATATTACATAATAAATAAAAAACTAAATGGACATATGGCATCTTTCTACCACCCTAAAAACTGTGTTTTCCCTCTTCTTGTTAAATCAAGAGATCACAAAAAAAAAATCATTTTCACTTTCTTTTATTTTTAAAACAATCAACTTTCTTCCTATTTAAATACATTTCAGTTTATGTTTATGAAAATCAAGTTTTTATAATAATAATTTTTAAATATTTAAAAAAATGTTAAGATGCATAAGAAAAAGAAATTTGAGCATAAGAAGAAAATCTGTCTCGAGAAAAGAGAATAGCACGGAGGAGCTAGAGCAAGCAAATGGAATTTGGTGTAACAGATGGGTTTTTAAATCTTAATTACTAATTATTTAATTTAAGTATTTATTTCGTTCATATCATGTAGTATGCAGGTTTTTATCCTAGCGAATATGAAAAATAATAAATTATTAAAATTATAAAAATAGATAAGATGGCTCAACAAGCAAGCTCGGTTGGACTCGGTTTTACGATTCGAGCTCAAGCTTTACATTTTATTTCATTAAAATAAACGATTTGAGCCTAATTCCGCTCTATCTCAACTAGGTTTGTAAACAAGCTGAGGCCAGCCTCACCCTAACCGACTCTATTCGTCTACAACCCTACGTTAGAGGATGTTATTATAATGAATATAACAAGTCGCTAGAAGCCATTAAATGTGATAGACTGAAGAACTATATTAAAATTGTTTCTATTTAGTGATTATATATATTTTAATTTGTCTTAAACGGAACATTATGAAAACTTAGTTATTATTTAGTATTTTTTACTTCACTATTGGATAAAAAAAAGAAAAAATAAATAAATAATATTTTTAGCAACGCCATATCGTCGCTAATAAATTTTCATGAGGTGGGTGTATTTCCCTCCACCGCGTCAAACTCTATTGCGACGACAGATCAAAGCAAAAAATTAAATTTGGTCAACAAAAATCAAAGGCCTATAGAGTCGACGTGTCGTCGCTACAGCCTGACCTATAGGGACGATTTGTATCGTCGCTATAGATGTCGCCTCTATAGGCTTAGTTTCTTGTAGTGACGCGACACGATATAAAGTTAACAAGTTCACGTTTAAGCTTAACAAGTTTCATGTTATTAACAAGTCGACACATTTCAAACATCTTAAATTTTGTGTCGAAACAAGTTAAACCTATTAGTGTACCTTAAACATGTTTATATTTTTAACTTATTTAATATATATATATATATATATATATATATATATATATATATATATATATATATATATATATATATATATATATATATAGAGTAAGGAACGGTTGTTAACCCACCTTTATTGCGATAACCCGTTAACACTAATGTAACAAACACTTATACCATGATTATTTAGTATAACTATTTTTACAGCGTGTTACACCACTGATATAACAATTTTCCCTCCAATTTTTTAAAAGTTTCACCCTTTTTTTAAAATCGTCTTAACTTTTTTGTATGATATTTTTTTATACAAATTACACCATTAAATAGATAATTTTAATATCTTTAATTCAAGTATAGTCTTGCTATATTTTTTTAAAAAACTTTAACGTTAATTGTGGACCACTAGTTTACCAGTGTAACTCTAACTTACAGTGATGACGTGGCCTGCTGTGGACCACTAGTTTGGTTAATGGGTTATCGCAATAAACAAGGGTTAACATTCGATCTCTATCCTATATATATATATATATATATATATATATATATATATATATATAGGGGAGGGTTCCTGAGAAAACCAATAGTTATGTGAAAACCAAAGAAAACCATGAAAAGCAATAACATAATTCAATTTTTTTTTGTTATTTTAATTATTAAAATGTTATTTAAGTGTTTGGTACATAAATGTTGAGCATACATACGAGAATGAAGAAACTTACGTATACGTAACACTATATCGAATGAAAAATGGTTACGTATACGTAACCTATGTGTGACGTATATGTAAAACCATGCTACGGTTTTCATTTGATCCATACATTATTTATATATACTCACACATATATATAGAGGGTAGTGATAAAAAATTTATAAATTATGTGACTGTTTTCATTGATTTTCTCATAAATTTGTGGTTTTATTAGGATCCCTACTCTATATATATATTATTTGATATATGGCATTATTGTCCACGTTCACTTTAGAAACCCTACCATATGCCTAGTATTTTCAATCGTATACGAGCACCGCAATATCATTGATTGAGTCCCAACGCCTATCCAAACTTTGGTTTTTGCCTCTCCGCCTCCCCGCTTTCGGCCATCCTCTCCGAGACTGTTTATTTTAAATATGCCAAGAATTATAATGTTAAGGATCATGTATTATTTGAGATTTTTATGAACTTTTGGCAACTCTTTTCTCACCGAATATCTGATATTTATCAAATCACTTAATAGGTCTTATCGTGCAACTTGATTCATATCAGGTCCGCGTTCTTGTTTGGAAAAAAGTGACGAATTTTTCGTTAAGAGAAATCTCGCTCCTCCCGTGTTAGGACCATAAGATGAGTGTATCAACTAACTCTCTTGGATGATGTTTCGTCATAATTCTAAAACGCATCTCGCTTATGATCGCATGTTAAGCCATCTTTTTGCCCATATTGACTTTAGACAATCCTGAAATCTCCCTAAGCATAAAATGGTACACCCAAAAGTGTCTTAAAACAGAGATTTCAACAGTTTTATAAGGTATGCAATAACATACAAAGGAACCATCTAGCGCGTATACATTGTCTGGAAGTAAAATCACGAACAATAATCGGCATCACCAGTCATAAAAATTAGAAAAAAAAAAAATCATCATAGAAACATAACACAACACAATTCATGGTGGTAAGAGTTTAATATTTTTCCACACCTGCATTTTATTCAGGTCCAAAAACAAAATCATCCTCAAATTCATCTCTCAAAAATACCACTAAATGACATTAAATCAGTTTGATTCTAAATGTGAAGGGGAGGCTCCATTTTCATGTTCATGTTCATGTTCATTTTCGTGTTGAGGTGAAGGGGAACGCGAATGTGAATCTCCTCCTTGTGTTTTAGCACCACCTGCAGTTTTTGATGATTTTGAAAGGGACAACGCAGAAGAATGGTGTGTGTGTGCCCCACCATACGGGAACATAGATGGATCAATGATCGGCATGCTAGGAAGACTCATGCCATAGTTGTATGAATATCCCATCAAAGGGTGATCATACTTACAAGTTGGCCCGAACTTGCAGATTCCATAAAGACTATAATAAGAACACACCGCGTGACCCTGCATTTTCAAGCTCATAATGTGAAGATTATGGTAAATAAGCACTAGAGGTGGTAAGATAGGTGGGTCAGATAGGCATGAGCCAAATGGTCTTTTTAAGTATGTGCCAGGCCAGGTAGGTTTGACCGCAAACACTTTTTTGTCCATTTTTTGAACATTTTTTTAGAAGATAACTAATGTCTTGATCAAAAAAACATACCGTTAGGATAACAATCCAAGTATTTGAATAAAAACAATTTTGAACATATGTACAAAAGTAGACTTTGGTCAACTTTGAACACATTTGACATGATTGACCCATTTGCCCTGTCCCCTTTTTAACTAGCAACCATGTGGGGGTAGGTTCATTTGTGAACCACAAAAAACTTAAGAGCAAAAGAACACTTTTGGGCCCTTAGATTAAAAAACCAGGGTAGGGATCAAGTCTGTTCACATGTGAAAGGATGTCACATATGTCGCAAGGATTTCTTCACATGTGAAAAAGTTTTCCTTTTCTGAACCAAGGGCTAGTAATGCAACTTACAGGTCTTAGAGGGAGGCCGAGTGGGCCCATAGAAGTAGCGGCCATTTGAGCAATCTTCTCTTTTGGATGATGGTACTTGCAGTCTGATC
This sequence comes from Flaveria robusta, assembly GCA_025506415.1. NCBI lineage: Eukaryota > Viridiplantae > Streptophyta > Magnoliopsida > Asterales > Asteraceae > Flaveria > Flaveria robusta. The sequence continues at coordinate 9,646,261 of CM046465.1, forward strand.
CATACTTGCAGTCTCCTGTGTTCATGAAATAACGACATTCTGGCTCACCAGGTCGCTCAGGCAGATTAGAAGCAGATGCTAATGTATAGGACTGGTCAACGGAGCCCGAACCACCAAAGAAGCTGGCTGAGGTTACAGGGCTCAAACTTCCCTGAGAAAAGAACACCACCACACCTTATAACTATGGAACCGTTCATTATAATGCAAAAAAGAAGAATTAAACCAGCATGAGTTCCAAAACTTGGTAATCTTTAACTGTTGACTGCTCCATGCTTTGTTATAGTCGAAATAAAGCAATGTGAAGTGTGACAGCAAAAAAGAACATTTTTAGATATTGAAAAGAAATCCAAATAACTATCGACCGCTCCATGCTTAGTTATTGTCAAAATAAAGCAATTTGAAGAATGACAGCAAATAAAAAAATTATTAGACACTAAAGAAATCCAAAATAACTATTGACCGCTCCATGCTTAGTTATTGCCAAAACAAAGCAATTTGAAGTATAACAGCAAATAAGAACATACATAGATATTAAAAAGTGAAAAGAATCTTGAAAATCCTTCATGTTCATCGTTAAAACAGAAACATTAACAATGAACTCAAAAAACTAAGTGAACAGCAAACCATAAGCTTTACCGCCAACCACTCAAGTTATTAAGGGGGTGTTGAGATTTGTGTTTTAGAACAAGTTTTAGTCATTTTAGCTATTAATTTCTTAGATAATTAAATTTTGCCTAACAATAAATAACTTCATTACATGCTCACTAAAACTTCATACATCAATCACATTCATACAAAATTTTCTAGAACCTGCTTTTACAACTGATTATGTGTTTCTGATTGTTCAACATCACATAATCACTTTCAAAACACACATCCAAGCACCTCCTTATTAGGAAACCCGAGGGCAGACTTTAAATAGTTGTTTGTCCTAATGTTTAAATAAAAGAATGTTAAACACACATATATATACTCACCATGTAAGTGCTCCAACCATGTGCTGGACCAATGCCTTGAGAAGGAGGAAGAACTGGTAGATAAGTTTGAGGATCAGAAACATATGTTGGTCTAGGTAATGACCATGCAGATATACCAGACGAAGGTACAAGCGTCGATGCATATGGTACACTTCCTCCATCCACTGATGGCTGTGGATGATGGAACTTGCAAGAAACTCCAAATTTACATGATCCAGTTCGTATGTAATGTGGGCATGCCTTCTCTTCCTAAAACTTTGACTTGTTAGCATCACTAAAAACTATCTGAAATTGGGATTCAAGAAGCATACCTGTCGCATAGGTAGCCCAACCATGTTCAACATAATTGGTCCAGCCCCACGCCTATCATGAGGATGATTGTATTTGCAGGTTGATCCATATTTGCAAGTGCCCGTCTTTAGAAAATACTGAAAGTGATAAAAAGTTCATTTTTAATACTTTCTGATCAAAAGACATGTCTTAGCAATAGCTAAACTTTTTTTGTGTGTACCTTTCTACTTAGGTGTTACGCGGGTTTTGGGTGTGCTGCAAAAGTGATAACTTTGTATCACTCTGGCAAAACTGGTTTACGATTGTGATTTTCTGCTTTTTTTATCAAAACCTATCAGATTCTGGAGAAGATTGCAAAATTGATTCATGATTATCTAATTCTAGATCTTGAAGTTGTAACTTCACTTGAAGCCACACATGCAACCACCCCCCTAGAGCACTTTATCTAAGACATACGTGTTCTTCAAAGCCCAAAAAATTAAGAACACAGACCGAAGGTAATATATTTACTCTAAAGTTGAAGTAAAACAAGATAAAAAAATGCAAATGAAAAACTGATGTTCCGCGTTTGTGTGTTTGTTTATCATTTGCTAGTTTCTCAGCAACAAACATGATTATGCACTCCAAAGAATAATAATTGATTCAACTATACTAAATCATGTTAGAATGTTAGGTAAACGGAATGCTAAAATTAGCCTAAAAGACTAACCTTTTCATTTTCGTTCTTTTTTTTTTTTTTCATTTGAATCAAAGAACTCATTACATGATCAATAGAACTCAAGGTTCAAGTATCATAAACATAGCATTAATAATTTCATCACATGCAACAACATACAAGTAATGTTACGATGATTCTTGAACATCAGAATAATCACTACGAAAATTCAATACAAACGCCCCCTAAACCAGCATTTCTTGTTTGATTTCAAACTCGAGGCATATCCATAGCTATAAATTACTCACATAAAAGATATGGCAAATATCAAGAAACTTACTACACAGTCTGGCTCTCCAGCTCTTTCTGGAAGCTCACCTCCATGCTGATTAGCCTACAAAACAATATTTTACAAACATTATGCACACAAAGAACAATGAGCCATTAATTTATTCAAGTTAGGCTAAAAGACACCCACAAATCATTTTACAAAAATATGCAACTACGGTGCGCAAATGATCTTTTTGTCACTCGTTTGATCGACCTTTTGGTCACAATATAATCAGTAGTTTACTGATTGCTCATGTATAAAACCATTGATCATTAAGAAAAACAAATTGATTACACAAGAGGGTTCTTATCCTTACCTGCCCAATGTGAGTTGGATGATTAAACCTACAATTACTTCCATAACCACACATGCCAGTCCTTATATAAAATATACAATCGGGTTCACTCGGTCTATCCGGATAACTAGCCGCAGCAGTCCCGTCTTCTTTCCCATCCGTCTGAATCCTCAACCGCCTTACAGCTTCTAAAATTCAAAACTTTGATCAAGATTCAAATAACAAACACCAACAAATCACACAATTTTAACAATAGGTGGCAGATAATAATCAAAATTATTGTACGGAAACATGAAAACAGAACAAAATTAGGGAAATTTACAAGAAATGAATCAAACTGTAACAGAGTAACATCAGATAGATACAGAAATTGATCAAATGAGGGTGATCGCATTCTTCTAAACTGCTTCAAAATCAAGCATCAATCAATCATCAACAGAATTAACGCTAAAAAGACCCAAAACATAACTGATAATCAACAATTATACCTTCAATGTTATTAACAGACGGATCAGAAGACGAATCGGCAACACTACCATTCCTCTGAACACGCCGATTATCCGGCATACCAATAATATTATTATTATAAACACAAAACAGATTCAAAATTCACAATTTATGTAAACAAATTACTCCCAAAGTGTCCTCTAATGCTCTGATCGTCCCCTGTTCTTCTCAAATCAAAACAACCACCCCCAAATCGACGTTCGAAACTCCGTTTCCGATCAAACCCACAAAATTTAAAACAAAATCGCAAATGGGTATGCGAAAATCCGATGATTGCGACCGATTTCACCGGTTATAGAGGGTGAAAATTCGAAATTGATGGTTGTTGATGATGATCAAGAGGTTGTTCGAAGGGGAATTGGAATGAAAATCAAAGGGAATCTGAAACCCTAAGGAAATTTATGAATGATCCATTGATATGAATGTGATTAATGATAAAATCTGACCCAAATATTCTTCTATCTTCTTCACCTTTTTCCATTTGGGTAATTTCTCTCAACTTCCCTTTCTATTTTCTCTCTCTGGAAATTATTATTGGTTTTTAATTTTGGATCTCCTCGATCTCGAACAAGAGTTTTTATTTTTTATATTTTATATTTTATATTTTATATTTTTGATTTTTGATATGTATTTTGTGTTTTATTTTTATGTATTGTTGTTTTATGAGTTATGACTCGTGTACGAATGGCAAATATTGTCGACTGTCAATTGACTAAACACTCCTTGTCATGTAGAGAAAAAAAGATTGTACTAGAGGGTGTTATTGTAAATTTCTATATATATAAAGGAAAATTCTTCATGTTACATAATCAACTTATGCTCAATAAAGATTTTAATTTGCATTACTTTTACGAAGAATAATAATTGATGTTATTAGATCAGTAGGAAGGTATTAAATTTCACGTATAGAATTATTTTCGTGCTTATTTTTTGGTGTCTTCAGGAGTGGTACTTTTGGTTTGATACGGTATTTGTATTTTACAAATTTTTACTTTTAAATATCGTACTGGTAACATATCCAGTACTGATACATGTACCAAATTTTTGTGATCTTTCGGGATTGGTACTTTTAGTTTGGTATCGGTACCCAAATTTTGTGATTTTCGGGATTGGTACTTTCGGTACGTTATCGGTACCGAGCTTACCCCTAGCTATGGGCAATTCGCATGTATAAATACAGTATAATCTTTTAAGAGATAAATAGGAGGGTCTCTGTATCGTTTCAATGAAATCTCTTAAAAATATTTTTTAAATAACTCAAACCACCCAAGTTTTAAAAACTTTTTAATCTTTTGAATTTTAGAAAATTTAAATTTATGTGAATGTTTGTCATTATTTGATGTTTCTTTCTTTCAAATTTAATCAAGTGAAGTATTAATGGAACTTTTAGTTTTGTTAAACTATTTTTATCTTTAAAAATTACCGTCTATTTTGTAGGTTAATTTTAAAAGAAAAATAATCATTAAATAGTAGATAAATTTCATATATATTTTATTCAAATCACTTAAATTTGCAATATTTTTAACATTTATACGAAACTTTAAAACAATAAAACAATATAGATCTTAAATATATTCTATTAGAAAAATGTAACTATATTTAGTAAATACCGAATAAATATAATTAATGCTAAACACTTCCCATTTTATTTTAAAATACTAAAAATAAAAAGTTTCATGTAGAAAATCGCCGCCGTTGAAATGGCGGGAAAGTTGGTGGCGTGAAGGACAATTACTGTGATCGCGGCCGTTGAAATATTAATAGGACACGTGTCAGAAGATCAGAGGGTTTTAAAAGCTTAGGTAACGTGTTGTGCAAACTTAATTTGGTACTATTGTACACTTGTCGTTTTAGCCCCTTGATTAATAATTTTTTTACTTTTGTAGCCCCTATATTAGAATTATTAACAATCAAGTCGTCAGGGAAAGTTGGTTAAAATATAAGATTTATAATATTTTAGAAGATATTTGCTGTTATAACCGTTCAACAACCGTCATGATAAGGTCTTGAAAAGAACATCTCTTTCAAAAAATGCTAACAATTTATTTATATTGTAGATCATAAAAAAATAATTTTATTATTTAAAATAGCTTACTATCATAAGTCTTTTTTAGTTGTATATTTCCCTTATCAATAACTAATATTACGTTTATCCTCTTTCTTAGTGAAATTTTACTTTCGTTATGTTTTGTTTGATAACATGGGTTATTGAATTTTAATAATTTTAAGTTTCATTTATTAGTCAGGATTAATCTTAATCCAAGAAATGTTGCAAAAACTTTTAATTTTGAGTTTATTTTCTTATAACGATCCCTTATTAACTGAGAGTTAACTCATGTTAATGTTTTTGATGAAATAGGGCCAACTTTGAGCTATTTTTCAACTTCGCTGCCGCTCGGCCTCCATCAGATCCATTTTTCAGTGCTAGCCTTTATCATCACCTGAAATCTACCTCTAACGAGTCAAGTGGTTTACACTAGGAGGTGGAGATGGAGGGGTTTTAGGGTGCAGAAGTTTCAAATTGACGGACTTGATGACTGATTTTCAACTTTCTCCATAGTATTTTAGTCATATAAAGAGTCCACGTTATTAAAAAACTAATGGTGTTAGCACTCAATCATTAAGGGATCGTTGAAGAAAAATAAACTTAAAGTCAGAATTGTCTGTAAATATCTTCTGAGTTAAAATTAATCACGACCAATAAATAAAATTTAGGATTATTTAAATCTTATAACCCAATAAACAAAATAAAAGTAAGGAAAGGCAACTAAGTAGAGACAATAATGAGGAAATGGACATGTATGATGTAATTTTATTCTACGGAGTTCAAATGAAAGAAAAAAATTAAAGACTTTATATGTTTTTTGTAAGTTAAAAGAAAGAGAAGTAAAACTTACAATTTTACAATAAACCTTATGTATCATAGACTACAAATAGGTTGTAATGGTAAAATCATAAATGGTAAGTTTTATAATTGTATTTTGTTATTTTATTTCTTAATCCTTTTAAATTAAAGGTAAATTTGATTTTAATAATTCAAATTATTACTCATTGGCCTATAATAATCTATACTATTGGCTTGGCCGATAAAAATCTCAACTTTCATTTTTATTACTAACAATAGTCTCATTAACATATGCATTAAAAGTTTACGCCTGACTTTGACTCGATTTTGTTCACAATAATGATTATGAACGAAATGAAAAAACATACAAGCTAAATCGATTCAAAAATAAATACAAATCGAGTGTGAATGTATGATAATCATGCTACTAGAATTATAGTTGATAATAAAAATGAAAGTTGAGATAATTACCAGTCAAATTAATAATATGGATTATTATCGACTATAAGTAATAGTTTGAATTATTAAAAATTAATTTGCCTAAATTAAAAGAGAGTTACGAGAAACCATCATTAATAAATCTTTCTTTTTGTCTTTTACACTGAACACACATCTTTTGTTGTTTCCTTTCACTTTCTTATCATTCTCTCTTTACGTTGTGTTCCCAAGTTTATTTAAAAAGAGAAAAAAAATAAAGTTGAAAAAAAGAAAAAAAACAATTATGTTTCAGAGTTTTTTTTATGAAAGAAAATGAAATGAAAATAGAAAATTATGTTTTCGAGTTCACTTAAAAATAAAAAAAAGAATGAAGTTGAAAGGAAAATAAAGACTAAATCGATTCTTACAAATTGGAAGTGAAGAGAAGAGAAATGAAAAAGAAAAAGAAAAAAGAAGAGAAAAAAGGAAAAAAAAAATAAAAAAGAAAAGATATATTTCGTTTATCTTTTGTTCTTAAATAAACTCGAGCACACAACGTTAATAAATACTTGGGAACGCATCATTAATGACAAATACACCCTTCGATGTTTAGAATGTATTTCCGGCCATTTTTATTAGGTTTCAAACTTTGGGTCAAAAAATTGACATTTGTTTTTTGAATTTGAAGATTGTTAAATACTTACTAATAACTTACACTATAATATGGATTCCAATAAAATATCCACAAAATCCCGAGCTCAACCTTCAAAAAACATAGACCGAAGGTGCGTTCAATTTCAAGTGAACCAGTGCCTTCTACGCAACCGTTTGACCCACTATCATCGCATACAACCGATTGGTTTCAAAATCCTTACAAACCCCCCCCCCCCAACCGATTGCTTCGGAGTATGGCACTCAAACAACAAAGAGGACTAAAACTTCATAATCGAGCCAATACGTTAGCTCTAATGAGCCTGTTACAAGCCCCCTTCCCGACCTGAATGAGAATGCCATACCCACCAAGTTGAAACGCAAATGCAAAACTACGAGGAGTATTCTTCAAGCAAAGCAACGTTGAATGAGACAATTAGCGAGTACAAAGCGATGCATGAAAAAGAAATAGAGCAAAAAAGATAACGAGAAATGCTTCGCATGAAAGTAACCAAATCTAAATTGGCCTTACTTGACTTACCACGAGAGATGTTGCTTCACAAAACGCTAGACCGGGACATGAACATTTTTCTTAAATAGTATGACGATGTTCCAAGCCGATGTTAAAGAATTTCATTGAACGCAACCGTCAAATTGTCTGGATACGTTGTTGGGAGTTTAACTTATAGACTTTTTGTTATAGTATTTTAATATTTTTAAAATTTATTTTTTAATGTAGTTTTTATTCTAATTTAGATTTATTTATATTAATAAAATAATCTTTTTAATTAAAAAATTTGATG